>PVKE010013324.1:0-36764 GCA_004027555.1 Craseonycteris thonglongyai | reverse complement strand
ATGAAACCTTACCAAGTTGTTTGTATAGTGCTGCCAATGTAAGCACATGGTGGCAACTTTGCAAACTTAATTGCCTGGCTTCATATGTCCAATTCACCTCACTACTATATTCCCACTTGACTAGTTTTGGCTAGAGGCCATCTTTCTCCTTGATAGCTTCCAAATATTTATCATTCTATAATTCCAAAATTTTCCTGCTGTAAATAATCTTACAAAATAACACGAGAATGATCCTCCAAGAAACTAAATCTGGTTGCCCTTCAACATTTTCTCATTGCTTATATTAGCAAACATTTAAAGAGCACTTTTGTAAACTGGCCCTGTGCTAGGCACTCCAGAAACAAAGACGAGTCATTTGTCTACATACTGATCTTAAAGCTGTGATGTCATGATATGGCTCTACGTAGAATGCGTTGCTTAAACTGATATTTAGTAAAATATTAAAAGGTGTGAAATAATTTATTCTTAAAATAAAAACTGGAGTGGATTCAAGTTTCTCTATGAAAACTTAAATCACATTCAAATTCTAACAGGTTTTCTTGAGAGAGTGAAAGAGACAAAGGGATGAAGCTTATCATTAGTGGGACAAGGAAGTGCACAAGGCCCAAGATTCTACACTGAGCCTCTCTGGGGGCTGCTACTGATATTAGTTGCTTATAGGTAATTAGAACACATCTCACTAACTAATTATTTACTAAGTTTTATACTGGAGTTCATCAAAATTTTGGAACCAAGTGGATTCTACTGCAGTCTATTCTGTTATCACACCATCTGTTACTTGCGACCTGGAAGAGGGCAGAAAGGCTAGAGCCACCCATTTAGCCACAGGATAAATGTCAAACTTCAACATGTTAACAGTTCTCAAAACCCACTTCCAAAATGTCTTTGGAGAGTCATCTCCTATCAGCCCCTCTCAGATGCCTGTGTTCAGTACATTCCTAACCTATTAAGAACACATCTTCTCTCTTCAAATCTTACCAAAACTCTACCTACTCCTCAAGGACTAGATGAGTATTCAATTAATGTTTTCTGTGAAACATGACTCAAGAGCTCTTGGCTATATCAGCTGACCTTTTGGAATGAAGGCTTTCCACCATGCTTATTACCCAATAACAGTTGTCTAAGAATCTACCCACCCAGTAGGTCTCTGAACTCCTTGAGTATCAGGACTACATTCATTCACCTTTGTGCTCCTAGCACTTAGTACTGTGCTTTTAAGATAGCAGGCATGGGATCCACAGTTGTTCAATGAATAGCAATGTAAAAACCACATTCCATAATCCCACTTATCCACCAGACTATTGATAGATTCTAGGGTAAACTCTATTATTTTGAAAATCCAGAAAAAAAAGGTTATATGTGTGTGTGTATATATACACACATACACACACACACACACATACGTACACACATATACGTACATATACACACACATATACACATATGGGTGTGTATAGATGTTTGTATATGTATAAATTTTTCCTATGGCTGCCATAATAAATTTCCACACACTGAGTGGCTTAAAACAATAGAAATTTATTCTCTCACAGTTCTAGAGGCCAAAAGTCCAAAAACAGGCTGTGAGCAGAGCTGCACTTCCTTGGAAGGCCCTACGAGAGATTCCGTTCACTGCCTCTTCCAGCTTCTAGTAGGTTCAGGTGAACACAGGCATGCTTCTGTATCACTCCAATCTTTGTCTCCTCTTCTTCCCTCTGCCTTTCTCCTCATGGAATGACATTTGTCATTGGATTTATAGCTCACTTGGGTAACTGAGAATGATCTCATCTCAAGATGGTTAACTTAATTACATGTGTCAAAGATTCCTTTTCCAAATAAGGTAACAGGTTCCAGCGATTTGGACAGGGATGTATCTTTTTGGGAGCCACCATTCAACCCACTACAGTGTGTATGTGTGTGTGTTGTATATTGTGCCAAAGAGGAGGCCTTAAGCAAGGCTCTACTGAACACCTACATGTTGCCATGATGACACAGTTTGGAAACTATGTTGAGTGCTGAGAACATAATGATCAACATGAAAGATATAGTCCCTGCCCTCATGATGGTCATAGTGTACTGGGGGACATAGAAATCAAGTTATTCTTTAAAGGTGGAAAATGTATTATGAGGAAAAATTATACCATTGTTGTAAGTAACAGGGAATGTTGTTAAATGTTATTATGTAACCCTGATATTTTCTCAATTAGAGATGAACCGTTCAGGGAATATTTCTCAATTATCAGTTAGATGATCTCCCACCCTGTGTTGGAACATCCACTAAAAGTCCTTGTTTCACATGTGTGCTTTGCACTTTAAATGATTTGACCCAAAGATACTTCATGGAACTACTGTAACACAGTTCATGTAATTTACAATGCCATCACTTATAACACAATCATTTTACGACCATAAAAGAATAACCACAGCTGATAAAACTAGGTTGCACCATTAATTAAAAGATGCATCCCACTTTCAGAGATATTAAAATGTGTACCTCAGAATCAGTGAAATATGTGCATTTCCATTTTGAAATACATTCTCACAACACATCAGGACAAATTAAATGGCTTGTGACTAAATAGTACAGCCAAACTGCTATGGTCTACCAGCAAAATTTTAATGCTGAGTTGGCATCAAACAATCCCAGAATATTTTTCACCTTCTTTTCATGAGGTTAATGTAAGTAAACATAATTCAGTCAGTCCTAAAATAAAACAAAGACTCATATATTGGGTCTCTTCTAGGCTTGAGATTATTTGAGAAGAGAGATTGGGAAAGAACTCCAAAATCCTTGAGCTGAAGCAGGAAGGAGTGCCTGCTGGAATTATTACTTCTTTTTTTGTCCAGAACTTGGTAAAAGGTCAGAAGGTGGAGAACAGAGTATGTGCACCTGTGTGTCTACTGGGGAGGAGCTTGCAAAGACTTTTTAGATAAGCCGGAGTATCCAGAGAACCCTGAGGCAGGCAGTCAGACAAGATTTCTGATCCATCTGGTGGACATCTGGTGGTTCTGTGAAATGTACAACGGAAGGAGAAGACAGGATGCTGGCTCTCAGATGGCTTAGAAAGACATATCTAAAAGACAAGTGATAAAACCTTTACACATTCTCAACTCCAACCTCATAAAGTTCCTTATAAAATGCAGGATTAAGATTTTGTTGTAGTTTTACATAAAGGTCATGTAGCAGAAAAAGACTCAAAGAACAATTAACATTTTAAGTTCTCTTCTCACCCTTATTTCACCTCTATTTATGCAGATCATCTGGGTTTTGCCATTGAGATATAATGATCACATTGTCCTACAAGTTTTTCCTAACAAGATTTTATTTTGGTCTTTGCACGTGAAATTAAGAAGAATCTGAAAAACAATGCCATCAAAAATTTTGGGGTTGGTAAGAAAAATGTAAGAGAAATTTACTTTAAGTCTTTAAATAAATAAAAATTTTTAAAAAATGAACCGATGTGGGTCATTAAGGGATTTTTAATCAATAGACACACATATATATTATGAATAGCATGTTAAAGAGTGCCCCTCGCCCCAAAATAATGGGGGAAATACACTTTCAACTAAAATAGTCTGAAGTTGAATGGAACTTCCAAATGCTTAAGTTCTGAAAGGCTCTCAACACACACACACACACAAACACATGCACACACACACACATGCACAGAAACTTAGTAAAGTATCATTTTAAAACAAATTCTTCCCTGGAGACAACTTATTGCCAAAGCATCTGGACTATGCCTCCAAAAGGCATTTAACAAGTTACTATCATTTTCCAGACTCAACAGGATAGCACTGGCTTTAAAATGAATTAAAATTTTCTTTAGAAAACAAGTTTCAGGCCTCCCACAGACATTAGTGGAGAAAAAGTAAATCAAGATTAGGGGATACTCTAGCCACAACTTTGGGGAATAAAGAATTGTTTTCAGATTTAATTAACCATATGTGTTCTTAGAACATAGCCCAAGGCACTCCCTGAAAGACAGGTGTGGCTGAAGTGTATTTTTTCTACTATTAAATACCAAAATTGACAAAGATAGCTCAATTCAGTAGTTAAGCATTCTCTTGAATGCACGGGCTGGCACAATAGTCTGGAAGAAAGTAAAATTTTTACATCACATGAAAAAACTAATTCCATACGGATACAAGATTAAAAAAAAGAGACTACATGTTCAATCTAGAGGTCAGGTGGTTCTTTCTTAACCAAGAATGAATACACAAGAAAAAGAGAGCTGTAAAAATTATGAACTCTGACATGTATAAATGTAATATAATCAAAGTCAACAGATAAACTATTAATAAGGAAAAATATCTCTATAATATACAAATAGCATCTAGCAATTGGCAAGAACAAGCCAACAATAGAAAAACCAGCAAAAAGTATGATTTCAATTTGGAGAATAGCCTTAAGTAAATAAAATCACAAATAGGGAAATGCAAATTAATATAGCAATGAAAAAAACTTTGCAATACTTACTGGTGATATGGATTTGAAGAAACCATTTTCTCATATCAATGATGGAAGTGAGAATAATAGGCTTTTTGGATAGCATTTGGCAAAACCTATTATATTAAGTCAATTCTACTTCTGTGAGTTCAGTTTTGATTTTGGGATAGAACACCCACTTTTCCCCTTTTTCCCTTAAGATTTAATTTTAGTACTTGCATGAGATTATGAGAATCAGAAAGACAATGCTATTAAAGATGTTTTGGGAGAGAAGTGAAAGCTATCAGATAAAACCCACAGACTTCTTAGAAACAAAGAACAAATTAATGACATAATATGCATGGAGATTTAGTAAAGTATAATGCATAGGGGCCAATAACTAGGAACAAATTGAACATCAATCAATAGAAGAATAAGTATTTTCACATCATGGAATATTATGTAGCTGTTAAAGAACAAATTTGTTTTATACCAGATGATTCAGAAAGATTTCCATAAGTGATGAAAGCAAGAGGCCAAAAAGTATGTATAATATAAAGGTATGCATAATACAATCTCATTTTCATAAAGCAACAACAGAATTATGTTTCAGTGTATGTCTGTATGGATAGCTAACGTCAATGTAGTATTATCGGTATGGAGAAAATAGGAAGGATACACACTAGATTAAAGTGGATTGCGTGGGTTGGCAGAGTTGGGTTGGAGGAATGCAGGTTGAAGTAAAGAGAGAAATTTAAAAAAAGCAGCAACTAAAATGCCTCCTTTACACAAAATTGTGAGAAAGAAAGTGAATAGAGGATACATGAGGACAGTCACCAAAATATTGATGGTGGTTATCTCAGAGTGTTGGGACATCAGATTATCTTTAGTTTTTAAATAGTTTTATGTATTCTAATTCTCCATAAGGAATTATTAACAGAGTTAACAACCAGGGGGAAATAAACGATTGTTTCATTGTGACTATTTAAAAAGCTGGATAGACTATAAACGGTATTCATACTTAGTTCATATATTTCCCTCCTCACTAGCCTCCACTTATTAAAATGAAACTCCTATGGTATCTATTGCACAGTGTTCAATTCTATACAATCTACTCAGATTGGTATGTTCCCAACCGAGTCAAGAAAAAAATGGGGGGGGGCAGAAACTGGGGGAAGGGTGAGTACAATTCTTAAACTACCTGATTTACTGTAAAGTTAATTTGAGGCTTCTTTTTTGGCACTAAAAGATCATCTTAAAGCCATCTTATAATACATTTTTAGCTACTGACACCTCAACCCTCTGATAAATACCATTTATTTGCCCTTGGATGCCAAGTTGGCAAAGGAATATGTATTTTATTCCCCATCAATCATAGCTTATAGGGAGACAGAGGATTAAATTGGGCCTTTCCTATCTTTGGTTCCCTTCTTCATAGCCATTACATTGAAGTCAACATTTACAGAAATATTCAATAGAAGAAATAAAGTAATTTTCAAACTATCAAGCTTGTGCCTCTCCCTTTCTGAAAGTTACCTGTGAATCTCTTATTCTCTTTCATCAGGACTCAGATTCTAAGCTTTAATAGGATCTCAAGATTCTGTAATCCATCTCTTTCAAGAGAGAGAATAGGAACTGGTATAGAAATCTCTAATGGCCCAAAACGCAATATTCAAGGGTTTGTTATGCCTTACATAAAAAAAGAATAAAATATTTTTATAAACTTCTCAATTTATTCTTAGTCTTTAAATCCTAACAGTGATAAGTCTGATTTGTCAGCTTAGGTTCAGGCAATGCACAGGAATTTATCAGCAATGAAGTATTTGTGGGGAGCTCTCTCCATGACTTAAACTCAGTAATAGTCATGAGTACACATCATGGTTTTACCAAGACTTTCATAAAATTATTTTATTTTACAATGGAAGGGGATACTTTCTTTCTGATGATTGGCCACAATGCAACCATGAACATAACATGTAAATCCTATATTCAAGTTGATAAAGAAAAGTAGATTAATTACAATTATTCAACATTAGAAACATAGGTAGTACCTACTTATGAATATCAACTTAAGAAAAATAGAAAGTTTAAAAGGTGATTAAACCCACAGAAAACTTAAAGATTGTTTATAATTGTCCTGTAAAGAAAAACAACAAAAAACAGAAAACAAGAGAAAAGACACTATATATAATTTTATTTATTTATTTATTTATTAAGATTTATTTTTATTGTTTTTGACAGAGAGAGACAGACAGAAAAAGAGACAGAGAGAAGGGGAGGGCCCTGAACAGTCTCCATAGTTGTACATCATTGGTTTTTCCACATAGTTTCATTCCACAGGTGGGCTTAGGGCTGCACAGGGCAGGAACTGGACCAGGGTCTCACCGGTGAGAACCGAACTGGTGGCACTCCCCAGTTCAGCATATGGGCCCGCATGGGCCAGGGCCGGGATTCGATCCTTGGTCCCCGGGGCTGCAAAGTGAGCGCTTAACCCACTGAGCCATCCTGGCTTCCCCTATAATTTTATTTTTATTTAGAGAAGTTCTGAAAAACTCTACTAAAAAAATTCAACAAAGGGTTCAGAAAATTTAAAAAAGAAATATGATAAAATTATTGATGCTATTCTACTAGTAATCAAAGAAACATAAATTAGAAAATGTGCCAATTTCTAAGTTGTCTAAATTAGCAAAGACTAAAAAACACCTACAATATTCAGTCATGTACAAAGTAATGAGCTTATTTATTTACTGCTAATGGTAGCAACTTTCCTGGATACAATGAGTAACAACAATCTAAAAAATAATACATTTTGAATAATAATCCTATTTTCAGAAACCCAATATTAAAAAAAAAAAGATGTAAAACTAATAAACATAAGTACAAAGCTATCCTCAAAAACATGACACTCTAAACAACCAACTGTCTAGCAACTGGAAAACAGCCAATTAAACAATGGCTTATTGGCAATAACAGAATCCCATTAACTTATGACAATTTTATTTTCAAAGAATATTAATAATTAAGGAAAATGCTCATGGTCTAATGCAAAATTTCAAAAAACGCACTTTTCTTCGATAGTTTGGTCTCACTTTTAGATACAGTCTCTATTTACATGTCATGCATGTTAATAATGGTCATACAAGTTATATAAAAGTATGCAAGCCAAAAAGAATGTGAGGGTGATTTCTAACCATGATTCCTACAATTACACAACTTTTCATGGCTTACTTATAAAGTACTTTCACCTCTAATATGGGGTCTCTTAAATGGAAGAACCACTTAAGGTTTCACCTGACCTCACGTTCAAGGACAAAGAGCGGCAAGGAGGGTGGGGAGAGAAGTTCATACTATCTTAGCTGAGGAAGAACCTAAACAAAGAAATGTCAAGGAATTAGGGAAAGTTTTGAGTAGGAAGAAAGCGAAGAAAAAGCATGAAAGCAAAAATCTGAGGGACAGAGGTTGCCAGGCATCTTGGAATATCCAATGTTCTCTTCTCCTGCAGTAAGAGCCCCTGGACTTTGTGCTCTATTAAAAGACTTCAGTTCCTTGCCTTCCTGCCCATGTAGGAGTGCGTAAAGTCCTCACCTATGAGATATAACTGAAGTGCAGTATAGAACTGGTGGTAACACAAACCCTTTTGCCTTTCCTGCTGTCTGGAAAGGATAGCTAGAGTTCCAGCAGCCATTAAGGACCATGAAGTGAAAACTACCTGCCGAGGATGACAAGCAGAAACACCTGCGGAACCTGGGTCCTTGATTCTGTGGATCTGCCGTTATCAGTCTTGGCCCGTATACCTTCAGATTTCTTTTATATGAAAAAGAAAGAAATCTCTGTGTTGTATAAGCCACTATTTTTTTTTTGTCTTGTTATGCACAACTGAAATTAACCTTAGCTGAAGTACCTGCCCATGATGACCTTGTGAATATTTCTTCCGGTCCTCTTTACTCAGCAGCTCCCTTCCTCCTGACCAAAAGATAGAATAATAATAAACAGGAAAAATATTACAGCAGAATAACTGCACAAAGCGTTGTGTTACTTACCAATTTTTTTTTAAGGTTAAGCAGAAGTTTATTGGAAAGAAATAAAGCTCTCGAAATGAGAGGGGACGCCTGAAAGTGGAATACCCAACTTACTAATTTTTAAGTAGGTATTCCACACACTTTAGAGCTCTCTCTAGACATCACTAATTAAACTGCTTCTAACGTGGGTTTGGTGCATGATTTTTGTGCGTCAGTGGTCCAAGGTAAAAAATGAATCTTGCATTATTTTAAATGTTAATCTGAAACACATTGAAATGGAAGATATTGGCACATAAACTACTGATAGCCAGGAATGACAATAATAGATGTTACTTCTTTGATTCCAACCACCCCTTGCTTGCCCATTGGTAAGAAAGGGAGAGAGAGGCAATTCAAAGTGAATGCCAATCATGGATGTCCTGGGGTTATTCAAGTGGGCTTCTCAGGCATTTCATTAACCCTTTTTCTGACTGAAAGACAGAATCTATTATAACTTGTGATTCTTAATTACCTACAAGGTAACAGATATCGTTAAAAGTAGAAAAGTAAACATTTACCCTTTTTTCGTTATTTTTTATATTTGAATCTAGTTCCCTGCTAGAAGAAAAATACTGTCAGTGTGAACTATCAAGAGAAAAATTTTTATTTCTAATATCTTTAAGTCTGGTATTAAAAAAACTGTCATCTTTAAAAAAGAAAAGAAAAAAAAAACTAAACAAGGAAAATTTTCTTCACTGAGTGGAGAAAAACCACAGTGCATGACTTATTTTAGTATATTTGCTGCCAAAGTGAGAACTCATGACTTATTTTTAAATCTTCATAGAGATACATAAGCATTGCTCACAAATATATTACCTTCTAAGCTAGAACCAGGCCTAATCATAACTTACTGTAGACGTTAAATATTAACCTGAGTAACAAATAATTTTATAATTGTAAGATTTATATTGCATTTTAAATTTAATAATTGGGTATTTATTAAACAATCACTAAACCATCAAAGCCCAAAAGGTATTTAAATACTTCAAACTAGGTTTAAGAATTAACAGAATCAATTAAAGTGACTTGCCCTATAATTATGAAGTAATTCATCCACAGAAATGGAAAAGAGTTCAGGAACATTGTTCTGTCCTTCTTCTACCACTATGTAGTACTCCTGCAGTGGAAACTGATTGTCTGGGATTAAGACACTATGGTTTCAAGTCAATCTTGGGGCTATTCTAGGAAGATGACAACTGCACCAAATTAGCAGTTGTAGTTTTGTAACACTATTTAAATCAAGTGGTTTGCTTTGCTTAGAAGTAAAATCCCTGGCACTCTGAGAAGATGAGCCGAGTGGATAGGTAAATGCTTAGCTAACAATCCAAACCAGCCTTTTCTTTATTGGAGTTGACTAATTTCAAAGATTTATGGCATTACAGTCCATATAAGATTAAAACTTCAATGGCATGGCTACATGTCATATGTAAAGGGAGGGCATGTTACCAGTAATTTTGGAATGAAAAAAGGAGCAAGAAAGCACAAAATCCAAAAATAAGTTGTAAATTCTAGAAATAATTAATTTAAAACACATAACGAATGACCCTAAGAATTATTATTTCATCATGATGGTTCACCAGTCTATTTTTCCTACTGCTAATTTTAGGACTATCATCTTAGTTCCAATTTATATATTTAAGAATATAATGACTATTTCAATTGAAACAAAAGTGAAATTCTATTTCAGACTTTCAGAGGTCATAGATAGCTTTAGTAATACAGATATTTTGGACCTTAAAAGTTTTAATGTTGTGATGTCTTAGTAGTATTTTATATTTTTGTCAAGTATGACAAAATAATACATAAACTAGCAATAAAGTTATTTTTCAGGTTGCATATAATAGCTGGTGTTCTTAAGATTGACAGTTCTGTTGAAGATGTGGAAGGAGTTTATGAGTGTTCCTAGAACTGCAGCTCAGTAAGTGAAAAGACAGATACCTCAGGAATCTCAAACAAAAATAAACGAGTTTACAAGCTGCTCTCCTAGAACCTGCTATTTCAATAAGGCAGCCAAATGACTAAAAGAGACTAAAATACTCTCCCTTTAAACTATGAGGCAGTCCATCACAATGGTGAAACCAGTTTTACTTTTACAGAATAACCAAGCATCTTAATAATTTTACCGGCCATGTGAATACTCATTTAAAACTTTCAAAATAGTCATCTTGAAAAGCAAAAGCATTGAAGGAGCTATGTCCAAATCTTGTCTTTTGGGTCTAAGTGTTTATCACTGTTCACTGTCCTCTACAAGGTCCTCTCCTTTTTTTTTTTGTTTGTACTTTTTAGGCATGGCCAATTAGAGTAGGTGATAACTAGAGGAAAGTAAAAGTATATAATAGCTAAAAGAATATTCAAGAGACTTTCTTCATCACCTACTTTGTGTTGAACAGTATATACTAAGTACTTCTTTTCCTGCTAACAGTTGTATACTTATAAGTGCTCAGTAAACCACCATCAACTCAGTAAAAGTAGTAATCAGTACAGGCCAAAAATAGATTCAAGTGTCTTGGTAGCATTTGGTCAGACTCACATGTGATTTTGGATTAAAAGTTCCTTTCCTAACTTCTTGCTCTGGTCTCTCCCAACCTCAATCTTGGGGTTAGCTCATAACACTTACTCTCTGATAAAGACCTTACATCACCTTTTTATAACATGTGGATTACTAGATCAATAACCTGGAATCCTCAAAAGGCAATAGACTAAAGTCACCTACAGCATTTCCCTCAGTGTCTTTATCTATACAGGATAATAAAATCTATTATCAGTTGACTTCTGTTACCTAAAAGATATATTGCGAAGCCTACCCCAGCCCCAGCAGCTGATCTGCACCTACACTATATTAATCTTATATGTGTACCATATTGTTTTGCAATACACATGTATTTAACATAGTTTATTAGTATCATGGTAGATACACAAGAATGTAAGCTCCATGAGAATAGAGATTTTTGTCTTGATTTGTTCAGTGCTGTACTCCCAATACCTACAACAGGGCTTGACACATAGGAGAGGCTTAATAAATATTAGCTGCCTGCACAAACAATTAATGAATAACTATGAGACACAAGGCAGTGTAATGTTTGTCAGTTTCTTCTGCAGGAGAAAAGGAAATAAGAGACCTGACGAAGATGACCTGCTATGAAATAGCAATAGTGGTAACTGAACAGAGGTCTCTAGGCTCCAAATCCAACATCCTTTAAACTACCATGTCTCTCAACTGGGGCATATGTGCCTTCTTACAAAATGGATTGTCAGGGAAAACGAAGACATACACAAGCATTACACATCTTTCTGGAGCAAGATTTATACTAAATTACCTTAGAAAAAGTTATATATATAAAATAACATCAATCATGGAGTAGACTTTGAGTACATGAATTTCAAAGATAAAACACGAATCTAGAAACATCTTTGACATGCGCAGCCACGTGCAGCCTCTCTTTGCCATGAGTATCCATGTTTCTGCTCCTTCGGTCCTCCAGGCACTTGAATGGTAAAGTTAAAGAACCACAGCACAAAATTAAGGACCAAAGTCCCACAGTCCCTACACAGCTGGGGCTTAGAAGCAGCTCTGATTCCTCCACACAGCCAGAAAAGAGAGATTGTTGCTGATCTAGCTAGGCTGCCTCCAATTCCTTTACTGTCTTCTTTTTTCTTTATCCCTGTTAGTCCATACAACGTTGATCTTCCCTTTTCAGCAAACTGGGCCATACACTCTTGTTTCACTGCTCCAGACTAGCATTCTTGGAACTGTGGTGCATGTCTGGAGTAAAGCCAACATTTCCCAAGGGGTTCACCATCACACCTGTAAGGGAAGCCACTTTCAGATCCCTAACTTCCAGATCCCTAACTTTCAAGTGTTGTCTTGTCTAAAATCTGATCTCCCTGGAAGCATGACTGCGATGGAGGGACTCCATCCCATGAATGGAAGCTGGCCTTCAACACCTTCCCTGCACAAGTGTCTTCACCCAATTTACAAAAGTCATGCATCTGCATTTTGTTCCCCAGATTTTTCTACATTGCCAGGTTTTAAAGACCTCACAGTGAGAAAACAAAAAAATTAAAATGCTAATATGGAGCAGTAAAGTCTTCAGAATTTGGGCAACAATTTTTGTAAATCAGGTAATTTCCAGTTCTTTGTTTTAAACAACCTGAAATATTTAAATACCAAGAGCCTTATGGGTTTTAATTTATATACTCTTTTTTTTTCTGTTATTGTTACAGGAAGTATCACAGAGTGATCAATAAGACACTTTTAAACCTAACAATATATTTCATTGGGACAGAATTCTGTAGGCAGAAGAAAAATAGAAATATAAACCTTAGGAGAAAAGAAAGGTAAAATTTTTAACTGTTGAAGAGCTTATTTATGTGTGTTTAAAAATAAATGATACTGAAAATCAAATGTAGATCTTAGAGTATTTTAATTGATGTAATAATTTCTTTAAAAGGTCATTATTTATATTATGCTGAAAAATTACATCATTGAAATTATTTAAATTTATAATGAAAAGTTTTCAGAATTAGCTTAAGATACAGAGTTTCAGAGAATCTTTCAGGAGCAACAGGAACAAAAAAGCTTGAAGAACTCTGCTCTAGACCAAGACTTTCCAAGACAAAATACTGAAGAGACAGACAATGAACAATTTCCCAACTACCCAGTTTTGAGTGAGGGCAGGTTGGAGATGGGGTGGGGATTAGCATTCTCTCCACCCTCTTCTTCATCATAAAAATATTTGCTGAATCTGGTTCCATAGCAAGCAATTTCTAACATTGGCGATAAGTTTAAGGATCTGATCTTAATTGTATTGCTGACTGGGTTAGGCCTTAGCTGATGGAATGTATCCCATTCCTAAAAAGAATCACTAGAGTACTTTTCATTGATTTTCTCAGAAAGATTTTTTTGAGGCAAAACCCCACAAAAGCTCATTAATTGTGTATTTCTCTTAACATACAATAACAAACTTCACCATTGAGGATGTAATATTGAATTCTTCTATCTGGCATTTCATGAGTGACAGACATAATGCAACAAAGTGGAGATTTCTTAGTGTATTGTATAGACAATATTCTACGAATGGCAAAAGTACTAATGAATGATCTTAACAGACACATCTATATATCCTGAGCCCTCAGACTCCGCGTTTCCCTCTTTTTTCTCGATCCCTTATTCTTTTTTTCCCTGCTGCCCCTTGCCTCTTTTCAGCCACTCCTTTGGGAAGCAGAAAGTTGTCTACATATGATGGATGAGGCCAGCACTTAATTCAGTGTCTACACTTTTAAAAATATTGACTTTCTGGTCCTTTGGCACTCAGAAAGACAGTGGGGCTATTTAGATCAGATGTTAGACTTACTCTAAACCTACTCCCATTTAGGAGGAGGAGGTAGTACAGTTTGAGATAAAAGGTCTGTCTTCGGAGTCCAAAAGTCGGCTGGAAATCCCACTCCTCCATTTACCAAGTATGCCATTCAATTTCTCTGAATCTTGGGTTCTCAAAGTTCCTAACATGGGATTGCTGAGAGATTGAGATAATATATACCAAGCACCTAGAAATGTACCTGCACATAGTAGGTCTTCAATAATCAACAATTATGAAATTGGATGTTTAACATCCAATTTAATGATTACTTAAAATTAGCCAATAGTTTTCTCTTGGCAAAATCTCAATTGGTGGCATGTCTTTCAATTTCCTTCTAGTCTTTTTTAAAACGATTTGAAAAATGACTATCGTTCCTGTCTAAGTATAGGGTGTGTGTATGTAAAATGTACCTGCAGTACTAAAACCAGCAAAAGGACAAACACAGACTGAGAACAGCACAAAACATGAGCTTCACATAGTACAGAATTTATAAATATGGCAGCATGTCCTTAATATGTTCAAAGCAATGATGTGAAGCACATTTAAAAATAAGCATGAAATCTACTCTTTCAAAGTCTACCCAAATCTAATTGGTAAGCTGACACTTTCCCCAATCAAAGAAGCCACACTTTTTGTTTATTTGTTTTAAGATAATACTGTAAGGTTGTGGTGAGAGTGGTGCTCTCACAATTCTCAAATTAGTATATGAGGGCTGTCTGGAAAAAATCCAGCAATTGTCAATGTCACGAGAATGGTTCCATGGCTGGATACTTTCTGGACAGCCCTTGTATATGAGTATCACCTTTAGTCTAAAAATCAATTTGGGGGAAGCCGGGATGGCTCAGTGGGTTAAGCGCTCACTTTGTAGCGCTGGGAACCCAGGATCGAATCCCAGCCCTGGCCCGTGCGAACCCATGTGCTGAACTGGGGAGTGCCCCCAGTTCAGTTCTCCCTCTGTCTCTGTATCTCTCTCTCTCTCTCTCTCTCTCTCTCTGTCAAAAACAAACAAACAAAAAACAATAAAAATCAATTTGACAATGTGTATGTATCAAAGACTTATAAAGGATTCACCTGCTATTCAGCAAGGCAGGAATATATGCTAACCCTAACTAACAGATTTATGTACAAGGCTATTCATCATATCACAACTTAATAATGGTAAAAAAATAAAACCATTTCATGATCACCACAGTGGGCTGAAATACATAGTATAGCCATCCCATTGAATATTATGCAGCTATTAAAACAAAACAAAACAAAACAAAACAAAAAAATATATATATATAAATAAATACAATGGGGTTGTTAAGTGGCATAAGTGAGGTTTAAAGCAGTATTTGGCTATGATTTCAAATCTGTGTGTGCCATTGTGATTCTCAAGGGGTAATGAGAAAAAATTTACAATAAAGAATTGGAATTACACATAATGATCAAAATCCATTCCACAGCTTGAAAGGACATAGTGTTGACTTGCTACCCACGTCCTAATTTTAAAAAGAAGTGTGGGATGAGCACACTGCTGATTCAGATCCTTTTTATGAATGGCGGGGATAGGAAAGTGGATAATAAAGCTGAAAGTTATGTCTGCAGCTGATATTCAGCCTCTTTAAACAGTTTAATGAAGCTTTTGAGTGACTTTTATACCACATGCACCAATGGTCTGCCTACATGAGAAGTTTTGGTGAATTATGCAAAGATGAGAGGCTGGAAAAAGTAAGGACTCACAACAGCGAAAGAGTGAAAGAAACACTGTGAATACACACACAGATTCAGATTTGCAGACACATATTTAAAGAACAAAACACTTTCCCACCCTCACTCTAAGCAGAAATGCCTCAAAACACCACCTGTCCTTACCAAACAAGACTAGCAAGCATGCCAAGATTGCTTTCCAGGTCTCATGAACTTTCGTGCATTTATTTTTCACATCAGTATTTCAAAGGTCTAATCTAACCCCATAGATAAGAAACAGCATTAAAATGCCTTTGGACATTTATACATCTCAGGTTACACACTTTTGTACTCCAGAAAAGAGGTAACCCAATTCCTTGTGACTTGAACCGACATCTTTCTGTTCAGTGCTCTTCTGACTTGGCCTGTGTGCCCATAACTTGATCTGCCTGCCTGCCAGTTTGGGCCCAGGTGCTTCTAGCTGCCCCCTGGCAGAGCAAGCTTCTTTCTGCAAATAGTGTGTGAGCCAAAATAAGTGATTGTGAAAACACAAGAGAAGACGAAATGCACCTAAATTGTCACCTTACGTGTCACAACTCTCAAACTAAAAGGCGTCTGCTTGCTTGACAGTAAGCACATCTATCTACTTGTTTGCAGATGTCACACTGCAGAACAAACAGCTGGGGGATGTTTGGTTAGTTTCTGGTGGTCAGTTTCAGGAAGTACTTACAAGTATATCTTAGTTCTGAGCTCAGGTTCCAAGTCAATATAGGTTTTGGTGACTTAAATTTGTTTCCAGGCTGGAAATGTACTAAGCTAATAATTAACCTTAGGCATACCATCACTTCTGCTAAAAACATTTTCTACACACAGCCCTAAATTACTTTCAGTTCGGTTAAACAAAACAGACAAACTGTAATAAAAGGTTTCTGAGAAATGTGATCCCTTTCTTTGTTCACCCAGGAGATTTTTCTCTCAAGTCTGCTTTTGGGGGAGGGGGCGGGGGGGGGAGCATCCAAATGATGCCACCCAAAGCACAATTATTTTGTAAGAAAGTTGCCTAACATAACTCTTCAGGATTTCCCAGGTTGAGTAATTCTTGAAGGCGGGTAGGAGGGATAGCTCGCCTCCAAGATTATGATCTGCAGAGGTTTCCCCTGTGTTGGTCTTTTAATGCGTCCTTTTAAATTATTCTGCAAGGGCTCTGATTTCCACATCTCTAGCTGTTATTCGGGGGGAGTTGTGAGCGCCGCGCCAGGGCTGCGGCAGCCGCTCGGGCCAACTCCAGCGCTGGGGGGCGGCCAGCCCACTCCCCACCCGGTCCCACCCTCCCGGCACCCGCGCCGAGACTGCGGTCCGCGCCCGTCTGCCCTGCGCCGGCGGCCCGGCCGGGACTCACCGCTGTCCAGCCGCGCGATCTGGGGCAGCCGGTAAGTGCTGACCAGCAGGTCGAGCGGAACGGCCACCGAGCTCCACTTCACATCCTTGAGGCTGCAGCCCAGCGAGGGCGCCGGGTCCATCTTCCTCGCCTCCTCCTGCCCCGCGATCCCGCTGCCGCTGCCGCCGCCGCCGCCACCAGCGCTTCGGCGGGCGCCGCTGTTTGCGCTTGAGGTCTGGGGCGCGCGCGAGGCGCCGGGCACTCCGGGCACGGGCAGCCCGGGGGCGCGGCGGCTGAGACGGCCGGGAGGGAGGGTGCCCGCGGCGGGCTCAGCTGCCGCTGCGGGGCATGGCAGCGGCGCCCCGCGTGCTCTCAAGCCCCGAGAGGACTCGCAGCAGCCCCGCGGCAGCGGGCGGCGGCGGCCGGCTTGGCTGTGGCGGCTCCCGCGCCGCCTCCTCTCCTGGCCCCGGGTCTGCAGCTGCGGCGGCCGCCGGCTCGCCTCCTCCTCCTCTTACCCCTCCTTCCCTCCGCCTGGAGCGTGTGAGGAGGAGCCGCGGGTCTGAGGAGCGCCATAGCAAGCGCTCCCAGCACTGACTAATCAACAAGGTGCGAGCAACGCCTGCGCAGCTCCAGGAGACACCGCCTCCGCCCCCGCCTCCCCGGCGCCGCCCGCTCCGCCTCCCGCTCCGCCTCCGCCTCCCGCGGTCGGGCGGCCGCGGCTCGGCGTCGAGCCCCGAGCGCTCCGCAAGCTTTAGCTCTCGCTCCCCCGTCCGACCGCTCGGGCGCCCTGCAGCCTCGCCGGGTCCTGAGCGCTCCCAGGCTCCTTCCTGCCCAGCCCGGGGCCCTTCCCGGAGCCCAGGAGGAGCGCGCGAGCTCAGGAGCTCCTAGTTCTGGTGTCTGGCATCCTCCTCTCCTCTTGCCCGCTCTGGCCCTGGTGTTACTAATACCAAACACAGAAGACAGCATTTGGTGACCGCTTGAGAGGTTGGCGTTTCTCCCCAAGCCTGTAACTCGACAAAAGGAGCTGGGAGTTAACCCTACCAGTGTAGGCTCAGACTGCTGGGAAAGTGAAAAAGACTGAAGTTCCTACCAGCAGAAAGGTGATGAATGACGGCGACCCACCTGCAAAGTATGAACAAGCTTCAGGAGACCGCGGGGAATGAGGCCACCAGACGCCATGCACACGCCAAGGAAACGGGCAAACTATAATAGATTGCTGGGAGCCTACCAGCAGTTTTCACATGCTTCTCACTTCTCTTCCAATTTTTTTTTTAATATATTTTTATTTATTTATTTATTTTTGACACAGAGAGAGAGAGAGAGAGAGAGAGAGAGAGAGAGAGAGAGAGAGAGAGAGAGAGAGAGAGAGAGAGATACAGAACTGGGGGAACTCCCCAGTTCAGCATATGGTTGCGCACAGGCCGGGGCTGGGATTCGATCCCCGGTCCCTGGCACTGCAAAGTGAGCACTTAACCCACTGAGCCATCCCGGCTTCCCCTCTCTTCCAATCTTAAAGGTTAGGATAATTTTCGTTTTGTACATACGCATACCAAGACATTAGATATTTTGGCAAGGATATACAACTTGTAGATGGCCGTGCTGCGATTCAAGTCCACGGTTTGATTTCCATGATAAACCAGTCTGTTTCCTTCAATATTGAACATCGCCTACTCACTGCAGACAGCTCAGGGTGTGAAGTTTGCTGTGAGAGTCCCATTTCATTAGGCGAAGCCTAACTTTTGTGTGCTAAATTTTTTTTAGCATAATTTTACACTAGCAGAGATGCGTGGTTGCCAGATGAAATGGTTGCATATTAACTCTTACTGTTGTTCTACATGTAGTCATTGAATGATAAGGCTGAGAAAGCACCTGTTTCCCCCACCCTCACCAAAGGGGACTTGAAGGGTCCCACTACCTTTCAGTAGGCTGACCTAGGTCTCTGCCAATGAAGAAACCCTCCATTAGCAGTTGGGGAAAACAAAAACAAACAAAACAAAACAAAACAAAACATGGAGATTCTTCTACACCTGCCTCACTTGTCTTCTCACTCTGAAGCTTTGGAGATACTTTTAACAAAATTGTTTTGTTGAAAGTTTTTACCTCTGTGTCACTCATGTTAATTTTTTTTTGAAAAAAGTCTTGAGAAAAATTTAGAAAAACGTTAGTATATATTTTACTTGTAATCACAAGTCCATAAAATTCTGAGATTTGCTTACTTAAAAAAAAATTATAAAAACCATAAGGACCTAAATGCCAGCTAATTTTTTCTGTCCTAAAAACTCATCATTTCTGTAAATAAAGCTCATACTCCAATAACATAGGAAACATTTAAGAATGTCCAGGGTCAGGGGGTCTTTCAATCAGTAAGTAGATTCTAAAATCTAAGGTGCTAGATTGATTCTTTAAAAATAACTCCCTGCCACTGTTTATATCTTTAAAAGTTTCATGGAAAAGAAGTAGTTCCTTCTCACAAAAGGGTTGGTGACTTATGACCTAAAGACAAGATAAAAATAAAAAGATTGATGCAACCAACTTTTTTTTTTTAATCAATAGAGGACTTATATTAAATTCGCTTTTATTGCTGATCTTGCAGAAAAAGTTTCATTTCAACCTTGAGTATTAAAGGGAAGAAATTTTCAATGTAAATTTTTTAATTGTTAAATTTATTGGGGTGAGATTGATTGATATCAATTACATTGTTTTCAGGTGTACAATTCTACATTACATTGTCTATACATTGCATTATGTGCTCACCACCCAGAATCAGCTCACTTTCCATAACTGTATGTTTGATTCCTCCTTTCTACTCCCTCCTCTCCCCTGCCCATCTCTCCCATCCACCTCCCCACTTACCCTCAGGTAACCACTAAACTATTGACTGTGTCCATGAGTCTTTGTTTCTTTGTTCTTTTCAGTTTTATATTGCACCTATAAGTGAGGTCATATGTTTCTTGATTCTTTCATTCTGACTTATTTCGTTTAATAAGATGTTTTTCAAGGTCCGTCCATGTTGTCACAAATTGCTGTATTTCATCTTTTCTTATTGCTGAGTAGTATTCCATTGTATAAATGTACCACAACTTCTTTATCCAGTCATCTATCAGAGGACACTTTGGTTGATTCCACGACTTGGCCACCGTGAACGGTGTTGCCATGAACATTGGGGTACAAATATCTTTGTGGATTAAGGTTTTCCAGTTTTTTGGGTAGATCCCCAGGAGAGGGATTGCTGGGTCATATGGCAATTGCATTTCTAGTTTTTTGAGGAATCTCCACACTGCCTTCCACAGTGGTTGTACTAATTTACATTCCCACCAGCAGTGTATGAGGCTTCCTTTTTGTCCACAGCCTCTCCAGCACTTGTTAATCCTTGTCTTGCTGATTATAGCCATTCTAACAGGTATGAGGTGGTATCTCATTGTGGTTTTAATTTGCATTTCCCTAATGGCTAGTGATGTTGAGCATTTTTTCATGTATCTGTTGGCTGTTTGTACGGTATGTCTTCCGGAGAGAAGAGCCTGTCTAGGTCTTCTGCCCATTTTTTAATTAGATCGTTTGTTTGTTTTTTTTAAGATTTATTTTTACTGATTTTTGACAGAGAGAAACAGAGACAGAGAGAGACAGAGAGAAGGGGGAGGGCCCAGAGCAGTCTCCATAGTTGACATTAGTTTTCCATATAGTTTCACTCCACTGGTGGGCACAGGGCTGCACAGGGCAGGATCTGGGCAGGAACTAGGCCAGGAGCCTCCCACATAGGTCCCAGCAAGAACTGAACTGGGGGCACACCCCAGTTCAGCATGTGGGTCCTCATGGGCCGGGGCCGGGATTCGATCCTCAGTCCCCAGGGCTTCAAAGCGAGTGCTTAACCCCCTGAGCCATCCCAGCTTTCCCATCGTTTGTTTTTCTTGTTGTTGTTGTTGAGCTGTATGCGTTCTTTATATGTTTTAGACATTAGCCTCTTATCAGAGGCATTGTTTGCAAATATTTTCTCCCATTCGGTTGGTTTCCTTTTTACTTTGTTGACGGTGTCCTTTGCTGTGTAGAAGCTTTTTAATCTGATATAGTCCCATTCATTTGTTTTTGCTTTTACTTCCCTTGCCTTTGGGGTCAAGTTCATAAAGTGGTCTCTGAGCCCAAGGTCTATAAATTTAGTGCTGATGCCTCTTCTATGCACTTTATAGTTTTGGATCTTATGTGGAGGTTCTTAATCCACTTAAAGGGAAGAAATTTTAATGAGCTACAAATCTTGATATACGAAGTCTCAAGTTCTGGTGGAATTCATACAGATATTTTTAAAGATCTATTTTATTGTTTTGAGAGAAGGTGAGAGAGAGAGACAGAGAGAAAGAGAGCCCAGAGCAGTCTCCATAGTTGTACATCATTAGTTGTGACATGGTTTCATTCCACACATTTGGATGTGGGGCTGCACGGGGCAGGAACTGAACCCAGGCCCTTCCACATGGGAGGCGAGAACCTTTGCAGCCAAGCCATCCCCAGTTATCAGTTGTACTGCAGTAGAGCATATGGGGTTTGCATGGGCCTGGGCTGGGAATTGGATACTGGACCTCGCAATTGGGAGATAAGTGCTCAACCACTGAATGCTCAATCGCTGAGCTATACCGGCATCTGCAGAAAGATCGTTTGTTTGTTTGTTTGTTTTTTATGTATTTAAAGATTTATTTTCTTGTTTTTGACAGAGACAGAGAGAGACAGAGAGAAGGGGGAGTGCCCATAGCAGTCTCCATAGTTGTATGTCATCAATTTTCAACATGGTTTTGTTCCACACAGGTGGGCATGGGCTATGCAGGGTGAGAACTGGGCTGGGGGCCTCCTGCATGGGTGGCACATCCCCTCGATCTGGGGGCTGAACTGGGGAGGGGGATGATAACCAAACTGGGGGCCTCTTGAATGGGAAGCACATCCCAGTTCAGCATATGGATCCACATGGGCTGGAGCTGGGATTCGATCCTCAGTCCCAGGGCTGTGATCCTCAATCTCCAGGGCTGTAAAGCAAGTGCTTAACCCGCTGAGCTATCCGGGATCCCCCAAGACAGATCTTAATTGTGAGAATTTAGTTAAACTGTAAAAAAATACTGGAGAAGGGTAATTTTTTAGTTTGGCTGAACTATACTTCCAAACATGGTATGAGGAGGTGTGTTTCTTAAGATGGTTAGCCCAATGCATATTATGCATATAAACGCATAACAACTGGCTGCACAAGCAAAACTTGCAGGATTTTACAGTTTATGAGAAAGGTACATTCAAGAAAAGTTTTCTGTAAAGCAAAATTAGATCTACTAGGGCCTTGTTCCTACTGGGTACCTTTTGAAAATGAGATTTTATGATTGGCAGCATATTACAATGGCTTGGTTTTGATTGGTAGTTCTACTTTAATTTTTATTCTTGGGAAACTTTCTGTTTTATCCTGTGAAAAATGAGGTTAATTGCTAGAAACTAAATGTTTATGTCTCCCTGAAAGTCTTATGTTGAAGCCTAGTCCCTAATGTAATATATTTGGAGGTGGGACCTTTGGGAAGTGATTAGATCTGTGAACTAGGAAGTGGGCTCTCACCAAAAAAGGAAATGGTCTTGATCTTGGACTTCCCAGCCTCTAGAACTGTGAAAATTAATATGTGTTGCTTATAAACCACCCACTCTATGGTATTGTCTGAACTCAGATAATAATAATAATTCTCACCTCATAGGTTGATATGAGAATTTAGTCATTTGATACATGCTGAGCACTTAGAATAGGGCCTGATATATAAAAAGTGCTTTGGAAGAATTTGCTATTATTATTAAAAGAAGCATTGGCTTTCAAGTTGTAAAATTTAGTGAAAAGCTGAAGAGACAAATGAAGATGTGAAGTGATCATTAGATTTTGGAAGAATAGTTATTATCAGGCAAGGAGTAGAAGAACATTTATCAAGTGGGAACCCCCAGTGCCTCTTCCTAAGCTGTGAGACCTCATTCCCCAAACCTAGAGCCTATGGAAGGTTAACTGATGTCACAGTACTCTAGCCCTGCTCCCCAGCAGACCCATGCAGTGACCATGATGGCTCTTCACATGCTGATCTAATGTTGATAAGCCCAAGGATGCGTCAGGCTTTTATGATCCTATAGGACTCACAAGGGACATTTCACAACTTCCTAACTGTGAAAGTATTGTTTATACATACAGAACCTGTTGATTCTCTGCATTATGTGCTTTGCAAGATAAAAATGTTACTTGTTAGTTTTCCTCATATCAGCATGTCCTGGGTCACATAATGTGCAAATAGACAAGTACACAGTCCCAGTGTTTTCTAGGTCTCTAAGCTCTCTTCCCTTTCAATTAATTTTCACCCTGTTGGCAGAGTTCACTTAAAAATCACTCCTTGGCTAAAACCTTATACAGTATCTGTATCCTCATCGTATGTGGAATGAAGTGCAAAGCTCTCCGCATAAAAGGTTCTTTCCTTAAGTGTCTGCGTCTGCTTTCCCAGCTTCATTTTGATTCTCTATCCTATTATAGGATCTAGTAGTAGTGTCCTTGTAGTTGCCCAGACATGTGGTGCTCTTGCATGCCCTTTAACAGGTGGTTCTATCAGCTTGGAATGTCTTTCTGCCTTTTCCTACGAAGCTCCTATACCAGCTCCCACTACTTGCATTCCTTGGAGTGCTGTCTATCCTTCAAGGAGCTGAACACTCCTTTTCCTGTGTCACCATTACATCTGTCATCCCCTTTTTAATTGTACTAATTGCACTATGATTTATTGTCTGTTCTCAGGTTAAGTTTCAGCAATTAACTGTGGCCACCAAATGTGTACTTATTTACCTTTGTTTCTCTGGCTCCTGTTACCTTGCTTCTCACATGGAAAGTGCTCGATTAATGTTTATTGAATTAAGTAATCAATGGACTGAGTCATCCTCTTACTCTTTTATGTTGTAGGTCACTGCATCTGTTGATTATAAACAATTAATGTTCATCAAGTCTAGAAATTTTTAAAATATTTAAGGTTCCAATCCCATATAACAATATTTACTATTAAATTGGCGCTCAATTCTTTTCATTCATCTGAAAATTTGAATTTCATTGAGATCAAGATCTGCACTTTTGTCCCTGAACTGGAGATATACTTCTACATTATCAGTTACACACATTAAAACTGTTTTTATATTGCTAGTTTATTGTTAGCTTATTTGTTGTCTGCTCTACTTGGACTTTACCCTCAGAGGTTCTTGCTTTATTATCTTTACATCGCCAACACCAGGCACATAGAAGGCACATACATGTGCATCCCTTCTCTCTATCACTTTGTCTCTCTATTTCTGTCTTTATCTCTTTCTATGGACAGCAAGAGAGAGTGGATAAATGAAGTGTCATAACGAGGCATATACTGTATGGGTACTTTCAGGAGGAATTTAATAACAGTCAGAATTTTTTTTTAAAGATTTATTTTATTGTTTTTGACAGAGACAGAGAGAGACAGGGACAAAGAGACAGAAAGAAGGGGGCAGTCCCAGAGCAGTCTCCATAGTTGTATGTCATCAGTTTCGACATAGTTTCATTCTACACAGGTGGGGTGGGGGTGGGAGGGGAGGGCCATGCAGGGCAGGAACGCCCCCATGAGCTGGGGACTGAATTAGGGGCTTCCCACATGGGATGCTCGCCCCAGCAAGAACCAAACTGGGGGCCACATCCCAACTCAGCATATGGTTTCACGCAGGCTGGGGCAGGGATTTGAGGATTCGATCATTGGACCCTGGGGCTAGAAAGTGGGCACTTAACCCACTGAGCCATCCCAGTATCCCCCAGATTTGCATATTTGGTAGCTGAAGTCATATGAATGGATAAAATTTCTTGAGAAAGGACATACTAGGTCTGACAATTAAGTTAGTGAACTTGCCACCGTGTGCTTACATTGGTAGCACTACACAAACAACTCAGTAAGGTTTTATAACCTTGGTATATCAGTGTCTCATCTGTGTTTGTGTTGACATGTGGTGATGACTAGCTAAATGGCATTCATGATTGTTGTTTGTTCTTTTGTGCTGTCACGAGATGTCGGATCTTGAATTAGAGCAATGAACAAACTTTAAATTTCTTGTTCAACTGGGCAAGAGTAAAAGTGAAATCAGGGACATGTCAGTTCAAGTTTATGGGGATAAGGCCATGAAAAAAACCCAACAGTATACATATAAATGAATTAAATGTTTTTCTGAAGAGAGAGAAAGTATCACCAATGAAGAGAAGTCAGGGTGCCCAGTTATGAGCCAAAACTGGCCTAAACATTGCAAAAATTTGTCCAGTTGTGTGTCAAAATTGTTGGCTAACTATGAAAAGCGTAACAGACTAAGTAAACATCAATAGAGAAACAAGAAAATTTTAACTGAAAATCTTGGCATGAGAAAGGACATGTATACAAAATGGTCCTAAAGGAGCTCACCAATGAACAAAAGCAAAGACAAGTCAGTTTGCCAAGACCTTTTGGAAAGGTTGTATTGGTGTACCAATATGACCCTAAAACAAACCACCAAAGTATACAATGAAAATCAGCCAATTCTCCACAACAAAAAATGTGCTGTCATTCCAAATCAAGAGTCAAAACAATGTTGCTAACCTTTTTTTGATATCAGAGGGATTGTTCATTACGAATTCGTGCCAACTAGACAGTTAACCAAATTGACTATTTGGAAGTTCTGAAAAGACACTGAAAATTTTTGACAAAAACAACCCAAACTTTTTACCAACAGCTCATGTCTCTTGCATCACGACAATGCACCAGCTCACAAGGCACTGTCTGTGAGGGAGTGTCTAGCCAGTAAACAAGTAACTGTATTGATACACTCTCCTTACTCAACTGATCTGGCCCCCAATGATTTTTTTTTTTTTTACTTGAAGATAAAGGAAATATTTAAAGGAAGAGATTTTGATGACATTCAGGACATCAAGGGTAATACAATGATGGCAGTGATGATGATTCCAATAAAAGAGTTCCAAAATTGCTTTGAAGGATGGACTAGAAGCTGGCATTGGTGTATAGCTTCCCAAGGGGAGTATTTCAAAGGTAACTGTAGTGATATTCAGCAATGAGATATTGTCGTACTTTTTCTAGGATGAGTTCATGAACTTAATTGTCAGACCTCATGTTAGGTTTGTATTATACTAAGAATCCTTGAAGTTAGGTAACCAAATCTTTAACAAGCAAACCTTAGCTACCTGTTCCTGAGAGGGAGGTGGTATTTTTACTATACCAGATCTTACTAAAATGGTCCTCTGCTCAACAAAGAGACATTATCTTTGCCTTCTAAGGTTGTTCACTATGAAAACATCCTTGAAAGGATGATCCAGAACAAAAGCTGTCAATCTGTTCTGAAAAAAGCAGGAGCGCTGTCTTATTGTGGAAGAGTACCAGGTTGATTTAAGCCACTCCAATTGGTTTATTGCCTTAATCTCCTTTGTCTCTTTGGCATAAAATTTCTTAGTGAGAAATACAAGATGCCTCTGTCCAACAGTTTCAAGGAAACAGGAACTTAAGTTACACAGTAGCATGTCAAAATATTCAAAGTAGGCAATGAATCCAACACTTAATTTTGTTTTCTTGTGTGTCTCTAGATATTAGGATAGAAATATTTTGCAGGTACACTGAAAAAACAGTTTAATAAATTCTATTTTGCTTTCTTTGTTTTCCCCCTAAGGATTTATAGAAGATAAATCTTGGGATGAAATTCTGGCATAATCTATGTAGATAATTCTCTTACTCTTACTAAATTTTAAACTCTTATCTTTTTAAAGATTTATTTTTATTGTTTTTGACAGAGAAAGAGAGAGAGAGAGAGCGAGAGATACAGAGACAGAGAGAAGGGGGAGGGAGTGCCCAGAACAGTCTCCACAGTTGTACATCATTGGTTTTTCCACATAGTTTCATTCCACAGGTAGGCACGGGCTGCACAGGGCAGGAACTGAGCCGGGGTCTCACCCCGGTGAGAACCGAACTGGGGGCACCTCCCAGTTCAGCATATGGGTCCGCACAGGCCGGGGCCGGGGTCAGGATTCGATCCTTGATCCCACTGAGCCATCCCGGCTTCCCCTAAATTTTAAACTCTTAAAGGTAGACATATCGTGTACATGTTTGTGTATCTAGTGTGTACAATTGAAGCTCAAAATTGACCTAAAATGAAATCTTAATTTTATGTAGGCAGGAAGAAAAAAAAAAAACGGAAATTTACAAGGTAATTTTTTTCATTGTGATATAAATTATTTTGAAAGAATGGCAATGTTGGTAGAATTTCTATTGTATTTTATTATTGATCTGAGTTATGGCCACAGTGACCACTTTTAGAAATATGCCCAAATATTATAAAGTATCATTAATAATTTGCAAAATAATAATAATAATAATAAATAAGTGATAGGAAATTTCAGAATAAAAATGCAAACTCTTTCTTGTATCAATCACTACACTCTAAGCTCCCTGAAGGAGATACCATGTCTTATCATTTTTGTGACCCTAGTATGTTGTAATAGTGCCTGGCACATAGTAGACTTTCAATAAATGTTTGAATGGACAAATGGATGGATATCATACAAATTAATATTATGTAACCTTACTTGCAGTAAAAATGACTAATTTCTGTCATTTCTTTCTCTAATTTCAACTATAAGTTGAAATTTTATAATTTCTGCAAAAGATTTCTGACATCAGGAGACAGAATTAACTGTTTCTTTCTTTGTGTTCCCACTTCGTCTATTCTTTTAAGATAGCAGTTTTAGTATAACATGGCAGGTAGCTGTTTATATATCACTCTAGCTTTTTTTTTTTAAGATTTATTTTATTGTTTGAGAGAAGGTGAGAGTCAGACAGACAGACAGAAGGGGGAAGGGCCCAAAGCAGTCTCCATAGTTGTACATCATTAGTTGTGACATATTAATAGTTTCATTACACACAGGTAGATGCGGGGCTGTGTGGGATGGGAACTGAACTAGGGAACTCCTGCATATGAGGTGAGAACTTTCGCCACCATCCTGATGGTTACCAGTTGTGGCACAGTTCAGCATGTGGGTTTGCACAGGCCAGGGCTGGGATTTGATCCCCAGACCTCACAGTTGCAAGGCAAGTGCTCAACCTGTTGAGCTATCCTGGCATCCCCAGGATTGTTTTTTAATCACTTTTAAAATCTGTTTTGCGGTTGCTGCGTATGTCACAGAAGGCTCAGCAAATCTTTCTTGAATTGAATTTTAAAGAGTAAAAAGTAAGTGCCAAAACGTGTTGAATGCCTACTATGTTTTAGACTCTGCACAAGAAAAATTAAAGAAGTTTTTCCTTTGGTTCTCATAATAATATGAAATATGTGTTATTAATCTCTTTTAATGTGTGAGAAAACTAAGGGCAGAGAGGTTAAGCCAGTCACCCCAGACTAGGCCTTCAGTAAGTAAAGAAGTTGGGGCTAAACCATGAGCTCCTTTCACCTAACCATGCTACCCCAGCTTACTCCAAAGCAGACTGAACTCATAAGGAAGTCTACACATGTTTTACTTCATCTACCAATAGCCTCTGAAAGCACATCGTATTGCACAAAATATTACTTATTTGTCACTGGAGTCTTTTTAGGATGGTACTGTTTACCTCAGAATGTACACCATTGTTTTTACTAGAGACATGTTCACCTCTAGGAACAAGTATTCCTCCTAGGATCCAAATACCTAGGAAGAAGGGATTATGCCTCCTTATACTAAATAATCCCCTTTTGGTTGTCCAGAGCATTCCTGAATTTGGTACTTGGGCTAAAAATCTGTCCTCTAGATACTTATAGCCCATGAGAGATTTGAAGGCAAATTCCAGGCTGATAGTGAATGTTAATGTACGTGATGATGATGATAAAGAGTATTCTTCATGTATTTTGGTTTTGTGGCCAGATACACCTGCACTTGAATCTTTGTTCTAATTCCTTACTAGCTGAATGACTTTGGGTAGGTTACTTACTCTCTCCAAGCCACAGTTTCCTCAAATGCAAAAGAAGGATGAAGATACCTGTCTTAGGGGTTAAATAAGGTAATACTCATCCTATAAGTGGTAGCCATTATTGCTATTATTACCCCCAGAAAAACATGTTATCTAAAAAACAATGGATAATTTAGATTTGTATATATGGGTTAAATGTCTCTAGCTAATACCTATTTATTTAATACCACTTGTTGGTTTCAGGGCCACTCCCAAAACAATACAGAGACAAACAGGTAGAGATTTAATGCCCCAGACAGAGATTAAATAGAACACAAATATCATTTCCAGGATATGACATAAATTTAATAAAGATATTGTACATTAAATATACATACTATTATACTCCATCTACAATTACAGCAACATCAATTATGAACATGATCTGTCAGTCATTGTTACTGGTGCTCTCTATAAACAAGCTCAAAAGTCATGTGGTGATCTATTAGAGGTTTTCTATATCCTTCCTCCACCTCTTTTGATCCTTTTAGGCTCTTATGAGCAAACAGTTGATCATGACTAAAAGCAGTTAAGTGCATTCTTTCTTGCTGCTTAGCAGTTTCTCTGGAAGTCAGCAGACAATAATGTAGCCCTTAATACAGACTCAGACCAAATTTAGTGAGTGGGGGAAAGAAGTATGATATAGAGTTAAGGAAACATGGTCTTTCAAGAGAACAAATGAAGACAGATATTTTCTTTTTTTTTTTAAGATTTATTTTTATTGATTTTTGACAAAGGGAGACAGAGACAGAGAGAGACAGAGAGAAGGGGGAGGGCCCAGAGCAGTCTCCATAGTTGACATTGGGTTTCCATATAGTTTCACTCCACAGGTGGGCACAGGGCTGTGCAGGGCAGGAACTGGGCCGGGAGCCTCCCACATAGGTCCCAGCAAGAACTGAACTGGGGGCACACCCCAGTTCAGCATGTGGGTCCGCATGGGCCAGGGCCGGGATTCAATCCTCAGTCCCCGGGGCTGCAAAACTAGTGTTTAACCTGCTGAGCCATCCCAGCTTTCCCAACAGATATTTTCAAAGTACTCTTTAAGTCACATGGCTGGGAATGTCTTCCTTTACAAATATCCTTTGTAAATTACTTCTGAACCTTCAGTTCTGTAGGAAAAAGTAATGAACAAAATGAAATGAGCTAGTTACTTTAATGACAGGAATAGAAATATGTGAGTTATACATGGCAAATATCAGTTTTGTAAGATGATAGAAAAATCTCTCTAAACCCTAGGATAACAATAAGAGTAAATTCTGAAACGATCCCCTCCCTGTTTGTTGTAGAAAAAAAAAATTCCTTAGTAGAGAGGAACCCTGTCTTCTGTAGGTACCCTGTCAGAAAGGGTTGGCTTGGGCAGTGTTTGACATTTCACTTGCACATCGTACTCATCATTGAAGTTTATGGTAAGCTCTAAAGGAACACATAAGTCTCTCCCTGGATCAGAGTCAATCATTTTTCCCCTTGCCACCTAGTAAAATGCTATTGTTCATTCTACCAGTAATTTAACTTTGGGTGTAAAGTTATACAATTAATAACACAAAGCATATATCTTACCAATGTTAATATTTTCAAAGTAAATATTACATAGCTGATTTATTTGTGTTTTTTTTAAATTTTATTAAATTTCTTGGTGTAACATGGTTAATAAAAATTATATAAGATTTAAGTATATAATCTATAGTACAATAACTGTATATTATATTATGTGTTCACTACCCAATCTCAACTCTCCTGTCACCATGCACTTGACCCTCTTTACCCTTTTCTGCCTCTCCCTACCTCCCTTTCCCTCTGGTAACTGCCATACTATTGTCTGTCATATTTGGGATAAAAAACTGAAAGCAACAAATGAACAAATAAGAAAAACAAACCAGCTCATTTATTTTATCAGAATTAGGAAATTAAAATCAACATTAGGAAAATAAAAATTACAGTAACTCCTCAATTACATTTGTTTTACTGTTAAAAATATTTAAAATTACTTGCTTGGAGCTTGCATTTTTCCATGAAAATAAGTTTGGTTTAGGCCCTTGGACCAAAATATATCTAAGGGATATATAGCCTGTCTATTCTGAGCTCGCCGCATTTTGGGTACAAATTACAGCTCATCAGTCTGACAATTTCTAAATCATGTTCTTGCCTTCACTTGCTGAGATGGGATATTCAGCTTTGTAAAGAAACTTTCCTGAAATTATTTCTGGAAGTCCTCAAGGTATATTTTAAATTTACTCCTGAGATGTTGATATTGCTATCCCTATTACATTGATGCATGTCATGGGAAAAATTGAATATGATGGTTTATTTTAACTCCTTGGATGTTTGGAATAGGAGAAAGAAAATACAGAAATAAAACCAAAGAGGTTACATAAAAACTTTATAGTCCTGATTTTAATCATAAATATTCATATGAACTTAATACATATTTTTCTTATTCTGTCCTCTGAAAAGGCTGAGAGACAATGATAATCACAGTAGCAGTCAACACCCTTAGCACTCAGGTTGTGCTCTGAGAACACCATTACCATGAGAAAGGACCATATCTCCTTGAACAAAATGAGTGGTCACAGGTCTGGAACAGGAATTTTACATAATGAGCCTAGAACATCTTGTGATATCAGAAAGCAAGAAAGCAATCCAAGATTCACAGGAATGTATCAGAAGGACTTAGGGGCCAGTATGAACATCACTTTTTGAATTGGGTTGAAATACATCAAATAAATTAATGAAGGAACTCATTGGCAACCATTAAAAGATACCAAAGAGAGAACCAATTTAATATTTCTTAAATCAGCAAATGGGGGTGGGGGGGGTGGTGGGAATCAAGCATTCTACAGACTAGGTTTTATACCAATTGTATCTTCAAGTAACCAAATAGTTGATAAAGTAAAGTATCCCTTCATGGAAATATTCTAATTAGCCAATGAACAAGGACTTTTAATATCATTCTCTTTTCAGAGCAGCCCTCTACATGACCCTTTCTTTCTGAGTCCCAGGAATTACTCTCCTCTCTTTACTTTGGGCCAAGAGCTTGTAAGTTTTGTGGCATGGTTCTACTCTCACTTGTAGTTTTCCTCCATCTTACCCAAACCTTTGTGAATAGTTTCTTTATTAAACTTTCCTAGAACTATCCCAGTTTATGTGTACTATCTGTTTTCCACTTGGACCTTTACTGATACCGAAATTCATTCCATAATTGACTCAAGAAACTAGACCCTCAAAATAAAGTTCTGAAATATTTTTTTTTTCATATATTTCAGGAGCACAGGAATACTTATAAATGGTTTTCTATCAAGAAATGGAATATGGGTAATCAACTGCATGTGATGCCTTGATGGTTTTTAAAATTATTACAGTTGATTACAGAGGATGAAGAGCAATGGAAGACAAGGGTTGTAGGAGAGCAAATGGCTGTGGCATGTTGTTACTATTGAACAAGTGGTGATTGGAAAGAATGTGGAGTCACTTGACTCCTTCTGACCCTAGAAAGAACACATAAGGGGAAAAGAAGTTAAAATTTGAATTCAGTGAAGAATATACTGGAGGTGCACAAAAAAAATGTATACACATTTAAAGATGTTATCTATGAATTACTTTTCGAAGTTGAATTCAGTGACATTTGCTCAAAAGATGGCATTAATCAAATGAATGCTGGCATCACCATGCCAACAGGTAGGACAGTCAAAGGAAGTGGCAGAAGCACAGTTGTTGTTTGAGGAATACAAGAACATTTTGAAATGGTATTTGAAATTTGAGAGCAATTTCTCAAGTATGATGACGATGGAGGCATGACTATGCAACAGAACCTCCAACACACCTAACAATTGCACCTGTTTGTAATAAGTTTGAAATGCATGGTAAATTGAAACAGCATGTATAGCTATATAAGTGGATACTTTAGGCAATATTGCTCAAGCAGTATTTTGCCATAATCAGAAGTGTCTGGATGCTGATGGTAACCACTTTGAGCACCTCTTATGATACATGACTTGTAGTCATCTGTTGTTATTAGTATATATTGAGTATTACAATTTTAAACAGTTTTTTCCTTTCTTAAAATGTGTATACATTATTTTGGCACCCTCTTTATATGGAGAACCAGAAATCCACCATGGTGTCTTTAGAACAGTCTCTTTCCTACAGTTGCAAGGCAGATATTACTGAGGACCAAGCCTGGGTTACGAATGTAAAAGGGCACTATTGGGTAAGAAATGAGACTTTGAGATAAAGAATATGGATATAATAGCATCAAGTCTGGGTCTGAGAACTTTAATCCTCAGGATTTCCTTAAAACTCACAAATTAAAAATTTTCTCATTTCTTCTAAGACCATAATGAGAATTAGGTTCCAACGTAACATGGCCGGAGAGGTAAAATGCCTATCCAAAGAGGATACACTGAGAGAATCACAAGAACTCCAATCAGCACAAGTTGGGGGAACATATACAAAAGTGCTAGGTCAATAAAGATGGATTCATTTATCCAGGCTTTTGGACTTAAGGTGTCTTGAGCACCTGGAATTGGCATAATGATTGTCTAGATTGGTTAATTAAAGTATGGATTTAACCGTACCCTATAGATAAAAAGGTCAACATGTCAAAACTTCCTTGGCATACTACTGAGGAAGGAGTGAGACTGAAGACTCAAGGAACTAGGAATGTTGGCATAGAACTTGTCAGCCACTCCCTAACCATATCCTCTGGGTAAACCCAGAGAATGTTCCTTTTATCAGAGTATTATGAGATGAATTGGGGAGGAAGATCAACATCTTTGAAAATCTGTGTAGAGGCTTTTCTCTTAGGCCAGATAAGATAGTGATGGGCTACAAACAGAGTTCTCTGATATTACTGGTGTAATTCTAGATTAGTAGAGTCCAAATGGTCAGGCTTAGCTGTCAGAGATAAGGTAGGCACAATTATCACAATAAATTAAAGGGACCGAATAATATTTATTTACTTCATTTATATTAGTCTTTTTTAATTTTGATTTTAAAAAGATTTTTATTAAAATATATTTACCTAATATACAATATTATATTAGTTTCATGTGTACACCATAGTTATTCAACATTTACATACCTAAAGAAGCAATCACCATTGTAAGTCCAGCAACCATCTGACACCATACCACACTTTCAAAATATTATTGACTATATTTTCTATGCTGTATATTACATCCCCAACACTTATTTGTTTTATATCTGGAAATTCGAATCTCTAATTTCCCTATGGTTGCCCCCCCCTTGAATTTTTTAATTACAGTTGATATTCAGTATTGTTTTTTTAAATTAATTTCAGGTGTACAGTGTAGTGGTTAGACATTTATATAATTTAAGACGTGATCGCCCTGACTAGTATACTACCCATCTGGCATTGTATATAGTTATTACCATATTATTAACTATATTCCCTATGCTTTACTTTATATCCCCATGACTATTTTGTAACTACCAATTTATATTTCTTAATCCCTTCACCCTTTTCACCCTGTCCTCCAACCCCTTTCCCTCTATCACTCTGATAAACTAGTACCAATCTGACACCATACATAGATATTACAATATTATTGACTACATTTCTTATGTTATACCCGAAATCCCATGAATACTTTGTAACAACCAATTTGTACTTCTTAATCCCTTTTCCTTTTTTACCACCCCCAACCCCTTTCCATCTGGCAACTGTCAAATGTTCTCTGTATCTATGACTTTGTTTCTGTTTTTTTATTTGTTTGTTTTGTTCTTTAGATTCTGCTTATAGGTGAAATCGTATGACATTTGTCTTTCTCTATCTGACTTACTACACTCAGCACAATACATTCCATTCATGATTTCATTCTTTTTCATTGCTGAGTAATATTCCTGTGTGTGTGTGTGTGTGTGTGTGTGTGTGTGTGTGTGTTAACATACCACCCCTCTTTATCCATATGTCCATTCAGGGACACCCAGGTCACCTGCATATCTTGACCATTGTAAATAATGCTGCAATGAACATATGGAAGTACATGTCCCCTCAAAGTAACATTTTTGGTTTCTCCAGATAAATACCCAGAAGTGGAATTACTAGGTCCTGTGTCTCTTGGTATAGCCTTTGCTTTAAAGTCTATTTTATCTGGTATAAGTATTGCTATGCCAGCTTTTTTTTTTTTAATTGAATTTTCATGAAATCTTTTTTTTTTTTTCTAAATCTCTTTACTTAGTCTGTATCTTTTTTGGTCTGAAATGAGTCTTTTATACTCAGCATCATGTGCATAGGTCTTGTTTTCTTATGTATTCAGCCACCCTATTGCTTTTGATTGGAGTACTTAATCCAATTACATATAAAGAAATTGTTGATAGATAGGTAGTTATTGCCATTTTATTATTTATATATTTTTTGTCTTAAAGAAGTCTCTAAGATTCGTTATAATACTGTATGTTCCTGGTGCCTTTCCAGCTTCTGCCAAGCATTGGAGCTCAGAGTGAGTGTGTCTGTTGGTAAATCCCTTTAAGATGATTCCCTGGGACTCCAGTAGCCCTCTGTCCCACTCAGCCACAAACTCTGCTCATTTTTACAACCAGAAGTAATGGGGACTTCTCTCCCTGGCACTGAAACCTTGGACCTGGAAGCCTGGTGTGTTACTGGGACCCCTTGCTCTTCTGGGGAGGACTTCTGCAGCTTAGATATCTCTTCCAATTTTTAATGGTCACACATGGATGTGGAATCAGCCTGTTCCATGTCTCTGCTCTTCCTACCAGTCTCAAGGTGGCTTCTTCTGTATACCTTAATTGTAGGGCTTTGGTTCAGGTGATTCTCAATGATAGCTGCTCTGTAGTTTAATTGTAAATTTGATGTGGTTGTGAGAGGAGGTAAGCATAGCATTTACCTATTCCTCCACCTCAACTGGAAATCCTGGAGCAGAATAATATTTAGAATATTTAGAGTAATTTGAAATGCAAAGATTTGCTACAATGGGTAATTGTGTCTCTAGAACCGAAATGAAAAGAAATGTGGTGCTTGACATATTTCAGCAGAAAATTCTAGCACTGCTAGTCATAAATACATGAGAAGTCACTATTGTAGGTTTTTATAGACACATACCAATTTCCTATACCTATGATTGTTTGTGCACTCAGAACTAATTGTCTGAGATGAATGCAGTTTTCTTTAAGAAAAGAATTCTGATATGTTACCACAGATATATAGCATGGATCCTGAGACTTACCCAGAGATAATCTGTAGCCATGGTGACAAAATTTGCACTCACATTTTATAGTAGGGAAGAAATGTGACCTTCAGAAAAGAAATGGGAATATTTGGTCAGACATTGATGAATCTGAGAAATTTGAACTTCAGTAATTCCTAACTCAAATGCAACCATGATTCACCAGTGAGATGGAAATTAATGGAATCTAAATGATAGATGAAGTTTTGGCTCAAATTTGTTTAATGATATGTCCAGTTGGACTGTAGATCCATCCTGTGGTTTCCTCCCAATTCTACTATTTACAGCAGCAGTAGATATACTTAATAAATGGCAGAAGCCCCACATTGATTTCGTGATCCACAGATTAAGGGCTTTATGTTAGGAATAGAGGAAGCCCCTGGAATTGACCTCTCAGGATAGTAAATATAAAGCAATATTGCATCCTGAGAGAATTTCAGATATTAGTCCTATCAGAAAAGATTTGAAATATAAGAGAAATTGTGATTCATGCTACATATCATATAGCTCACATGTTAGCTGGGACAAAAGCAAGGTAGGTTATGAAAAATGACAGATAATTGTTGTAAACTCAGTCACATAGGTCTTCATTGCATAGCTGTAATTCTAGGTATGATATCTTTTTTAAAGATTTATTTTTATTGTTTTTGACAGAGAGAGAGATACAGAGACAGAGACAGAGAGA
>PVKE010013323.1:0-36760 GCA_004027555.1 Craseonycteris thonglongyai | reverse complement strand
TTTGTCAGGTTTCTTTGGTCTTTTATCTTTTTTCTCCCCATCCTTATACTGTACTCTGGAAGAAAGTTTCTACGCACAAGCCAGACTTATGGAATGGAAAGTTAAACGTTCCACTTTCTTTTTTATTTATTATTTATTTATTTATTTATTTATTTATTTATTTATTTATTTATTTATTTATTTTTGACAGAAAGAAAGAGAGCTACAGAGACAGAGACAGCTAGAGAACTGAACTGGGGGCACTCCCCAGCTCAGCATGTGGGTCCGCATGGGCTGGGGCCGGGATTCGATCCTCGGTCCTCGGGGCTTCAAAGCGAGCGCTTAACCCGCTGAGCCATCCCGGCTTTCCCTGTTCCACTTTCTTGAGGATGGAGTACTTATATGAATTTTTTTGGATTCTTCTACAGAAACTATGTATGTATGTATGTATGTATGCATGCATGTATGTATATCAGAATGAAATCATGGATATAAATTTTATACTTTGGGTTATTATCCAATTACTGTTTTATTTATTTTCTTGTTCAAATTTTCCAATTTTTCCAGCTTTGCACACTGGGAGCTCTTTCAGGTGGTTCTTGTGTCCTTATCCTTTGACATATCTCCCTAATTGTCAGTGTTTTGTTTATATTTTTATTTGGTTTTGTTTGTTTGAGTACTTCCTTACTTTCTGGTACTGCAAGTTGGTCTACATTATCTTCCTAGTTAGCCATTTCTTCAAGAATATTTAGTTCTCTTATTAGAGAATGGTATTAGAAAGTGATATCTGATTATTAAGTGTGCTCATTGTGGGGAATCCGGGATGGTTCAGTGGGTTAAGTGCTCACTTTGCAGCGCCAGGGACTGAGGATCGAATCCTGGCCCTGGCCCATGCGGAACCATGTGCTGAACTGGGAAGTTCCCCTAGTTCAGTTCTCTCTCTTTGTCTCTGTATCTCTCTCTCTCTCTCTGTCAAAAAATTAATAAAATAAATAAATAAAAACTTTAAAAAAAAAAGTGTGCTTATTGATACTGGGGTATTATTGCTTTTAGGCCCTTTCAGCTGACAGAGTGAGAACATAATGATAGCAGAATCAGAATTGTTAAGAAGTACACCTATGGGAAACAATTTTATTAACTAGACTATGGTATTTACATGCAGATGCAGCTTCTTTTGCCTTTAGTCTTATTGTATTCACTCATATCTAAAGTTACTTAGTCAACATCTTTCCCTCTATCCTTTCCATGAAGTTGTTAAGTTGTTTTATACATTTGTAATGCAATTATGTTTTTTTGGGTCACATTCTGCATTCAATGCTGAGATATCCAAAATTTCCTTAGTAAGTTTTTAAATATTTGCATGAATTGAGGTTCACTCTGTGTGCTATAAAATTTCATGGGTTTTGACAAGTGCATTGTGTATCCATTAGTACAGTTTCATATAGAATATTTTCATGCCCTAAAAATTTTCTATGTATCATTTGTTAACCTTCCTACCCTCCCTCAAATCTCTGCCAACAACTGGTCCTTTTAGAATTTTTTTTTAAATGTCATAATTGGAATTATATAGTCCATAGGGTATGTAGACTGGCTTTTTTCACTTAGCAAAATGCAGTTAAGATTCATTCATGTTTTATTATGGTTTGATAGCTTATTTATGTTTGTCACTGCATAACATTCCATGTTTTGTCCTGTATTAATTACACTAAAATTTGTTTATCCACTCATCTATTAAAGGACAAGTTGGTTGCTTTCAATTTTCACTTAAAGCTGCTATAAAAATTCATATGCAGGTTTTTGTGTAGATATGCTTTCAAATCTTTTGAATATTTACTTAGGAGTACAACTGTTAGCCTTGTAAGAAACTGCCAAACTCTTCTCATTGGCTACACCATTTTGCATTCCCACCAGCAATGAATGAGAGTTCTTGCTCTTCCACATCCTCAACAGCAATTGGGCTGGTTAGTTTTGGGAATTTAGCCATCATAGCAGCTGTGTAGTGGTATATCATTGTTGTTTTAATTTGCAATTTCTTCAAGGTAAATGATACTGAGAACCTTGACATATGCTTTTTGTCATTTATATATCTTATTTGACGAACTGCCCATTCAGATCTTTACTCATTTTCTGATTTGGTTGTTTACTTATTGTTGAGTTTTAAGAGATTTTTTGCATTTTTTGGATATAAGTTCTTTGTCATATATATGTTTTATAAATATTTTCTGTGGCTTGTTTTTTGGTTGTGTAAACTGCCTTTGGCAGAGCAAAATTTTTTAGTTATAATAAAGTACAATTTTTTTCTTTTATGGATCATGGTTTTGGTGTTATATCTAAAAAGTCATCATATAGGTTTCTTTTTTTCTTCAGTCTTTTTTTAATGTCTGTATACTCTAAAGAGATTATACTGCATATACTATACTATAATTGCTTTTTTATACTTAACTATATATATAAACATTTTTCATGTTGTTAAAATATTCTTCTAAAGTGTCCTTCCATTGATTGCTCTATATTCTCAAATATAGTTGTACCAGTAAGCATTAAATCAACCTCTAATGTTGAATAATATATTTTACTGAATCATTATAATATATACATTTATGAAAAGTAGTTTTAAGTTTAAATTTGGTAGACTAAATAAGTGTTCTTAGCCTCTGTTTGAAGAAAAACCTGTATGCTTTTTTTCTTCCTTTTTTTCCTTTCTTCCACAAATATTAATATTTAATGAATCTATGCTATGTGTGAGGTCATTAGAAGTTTACTCTATTAGACTCTGGGGATGCCTCAGTGAGCTGGAGTTCCTGCTCTTAAGGAGGCTGTGTTCTAGTAGAAGAGTCATAAAACAACCAAACAAATAAATAATATAACTTCTGATATTAATCATTATAATGAAGCATATAAAGGAGCTAAAGGGGTAGTGATAGATTATGGATTCTAAGACTCAAGACAAGGAAGAGAATGAGCACATTAAAAACTGATAGATTGGAATAGGATGGTATTAGGGGAATGAAAATGTTGCTGAAATTTCTGAACTGCTATAGTGGGAGTAAAGTAAAGAAGGACCAAAAGGTTAAAGAAAGTATAAATCATGAATTCAAAAAGAGGTGCAGTTTTAAGTGATGTCCCCAGTGTGATTGTGAAAAGGAGTGGATAAAATGGCAAAGGCCATGATCAATGAAACTCTGAGGAACCATGTGGCTAGGGCCCTGGATGATCATCCACATGAAGTTACATAGGATGCCAGGGTGGCAGTGATACTTAGAGTGTTGAGGAAGAATGTGAGCCAGCTTAATAAACTGTTCAAGATGTGATGGAATGAATGTAGATCAAAATTGACAATCAGGAGAAAGGGCAAAAGTGATATCTATCTTTCATCTATCTATCTATCTATCTATCTATCTATCTATCTATCCATCCATCCATCCATCTATCTATCATCTACCAATTGTCTATCTATCTATCATCTATCTATCTCCAAATGGCAGGGTTCTAACTGAGCAAGGATTATTACACAGTAGGAAAAAATATAAAATAGTCAGGCAGTGTCATGAGTCATGAGGGGAAAATGCTGACCTCACTTCCTAACCCATAAGGATAGACTGAGTAACAACATGCACTAGAACTGTCTCCTGAAGCTGATAATCTTCAAGAACAACAATATTAGGAAGACATGTTTTAGCCAGGGCAAAATGTTGGCAGGAGCCTTCTTTAAACTGTTAAAAGATGGAGAAGAACTTTCTTTAATAGAAAACTCTGGGAAGGAGGAAAGCTGTGAAACTTGGAGGCAGGGAGAGGAAGAAGAGAAATAGTGGAACATGAGTGGAGAACATGGTACATAAGAGTTGTTCTTGTTTTGCGCCATAGCCAAGGAAAACAGTAGGTCTCAAGGTTTTAACAGAACTTTGTGATAAAGTGCTTCGATATCAGCGCAGTTTGAAGCTTAAGGTGAAGCCCATGTTTGGCATCCTGGTGTGGAAGAACCCTTGTCAGCACAAGTGGGGGCCAGTGCTGGGAGAGACTGTAAAGAAAGCTTTACTGTGGTAATAAATGGTATAAACAAAACTGTAGGTATTTACTGACACGTGGATGAAAATAAAGTAGTTTAAGTACCCTCAAATGCTTCAGAAAAAAACAAATAACTAGTTAATTAATTACAAGTCACTCAGATTTTATTTAAAAGCAATTCCCTTAAAACAAAACAAAACAAAACTTCATCTAATTATAGCACCTTGTTCTACTTCCCAATAGTGTGTACCTAAAAATAAGAAAACTATATGAAAAAATATATGTTTGTTATAAACTAAATGCTTGTGTGCTCTCCCCTGCACCCCATTCATAAGTTTGAAATCCTAACCCCCAATATGATGTTATCAGGAGGTAGGGCCTTTGGGAGGTAATTAAGTCATGAGGGTGGAGACTTCCTGAATGGTATTGGTGCCCCTGAAAAAAGAGATTTGACAGAGTTTCCTCAGCCTTTCACCACATAAGAACACTGGGAGAAGATGGCTGTTTATGAATCAAGAAGTGGGCTTTCACCAGACACCAAATCTGCTGATGTCTTGACCTTGGACTTTCCAGCCTCAAACACTGTGAGAAATAAATGTTATTTAAACCATCCATTGCACAATATTTTTTGATACAGTCACCTAAAGGGACTAAGACAATGCTTAATAATTAAAAAATCACCCTGACCACCTTCTCCTAATAGCATGTACCTGCTGCTCCCTTCCCTCATTGGCTATTTTTCTTGGCTTGGGCCCTAAAAAGAAGCAACTCTTATCTCCTGTGTTCTTCACTCACGTCCTGATATTCCTCTGTGCTTCCTCTCCTCTTCTCCAGTTCTGACAGTATAGGAGGAGGACTCTGAGACTGGAAATAAGGTGGGGATGGCTAACCTCATATCCCCAGGGAGAGGCAGTATCACTGCCCATGAAGACAGGTTATCCTTCTCCATAACTGGAAACAGCAGGGTTTTTTGTTTTCTTTTTTAACCTACAGGGTTTGTTTGTTTGTTTGTTTTTTACCTGTGGCGATCCTCTTCACCACATAGAAATGACAGTTATTAAACCATTTTTTAGTACCTAGAATCATTCTTTGGGCTCACTAACTGCCGCTCCAGCTGAAAGGCTGGTAGTCTTCCTAGTAACAGAAACCTTGAGGGAGCCTGACCATGTCCTTAGAGAAGGGATAAAAGCCCCTAAACTAAGAGAGTAACTTTCCATATGAATGAGAACTTGAGATCTGCCTCAGAAGGTCCAGAGGAAAAATCTACAGGTTCTTGAGAAAGTAGAAAAAAAAATATAGACTTATCTGAAAAAGGTAATTTGTAAAAGTGAACTCCCTATATTAAAAGGAGACAGGGGGCAGCAAAATTGAAATGTGAATATATCAAAGTTTATGTGGGGGGGATTCTTTTTTTTTTAATAAACTATCCTTGATCTTTTTTTTTTTTAATATATTTTTATTTATTTTTATTTTTGACAGAGAGAGGGAGAGATACAGAGACAGAGACAGAGACAGAGAGAGAACTGAACTGGGGGAGCTCCCAGTTCAGCATATGGTTCCGCACGGTCCGGGGCGGCATTCGATCCCTGGTCCCCGGCGCTGCAAAGTGAGCACTTAACCCACTGAGCCATCCCAGCTTCCCCAAGTAGGGGGAATTCTGCTTCATTGATGTTTTCTTTTAACCTCAAACTTATGAGTACTTCTGTGTGGGTGTGAATGCCCCAGAAAATAAAAACAGTAACAAGTAAATTTGTGGTTGTGTGGTGTGATGTCCAGCATGACCAGAGGACATTCTATAATGTGACTCAGTATCTTGACTCTATTGGCCAAGGAGGTAGTCAGCCAATCCAATTAACATATATAACACATTAACATATATAACAGATATAAGCTTATATAACAATTATTATATAACAACAAACTCATATACATATGAAGAGTCATAAATAGTCTAGAACTGAGATTTGACTGAATGCAATGTGTGAAATGCATAATTCCCTCAAGTATAATAATTGTTTTCCCCCAGTGATGTAAATAGAGGCTGAGGAACCTGGAAAGAACAATAATAACAACCTGTCTTGAACTGTGACTTCCAGGGAAGTTTAGAGACATATGAACATGTCTTATAGATAATGAGGGTAGAAGACAATGGAATTCAGGTTTTATGAAACAACATTGGAGATAATAAGGATCTGAGAAAATTGTGATTTCAGATATTAGATGACGTTATACACATTGAAATCTATCCCTCCCCAGTACGTGAAAGTGCTACTTGGAGGAAACTTTTGCGTTACTACTTCAGAAAATTCTGCTGAACTCTCAAGACACGGGAGATGAGAGAGTTTCAAGGATCTGTACTTAGCATAGCAGAAGCCAACAGGGCATGGTTAGAAGGGTGTGAGTGATAGTTCTGAACTACCGAGGCCAGCAGAGACTAAGATTGTAATCAGTTAAAGTCATTGGCTCTCTGATTGCTAAGCACAGATCATATTATTAGTTTTCCCCTAGGAACCCCAAGAAAGGCTTTGTGATACTGTAGTTGTCTGTATCTCTAAGTCTAGTGCTTTCCAGCTATGCTTCTTCTATTGGACCAGCATTCTACATGAGGATTAGGAGTAGGAGCAGAAGGTGTAAATCACTTTGAATTGGAAGAACCACTTGAAATTTGCCATGGGAGTTGAAAACAGATCCATCATTTGCCTTACCAGATGACACGTTCTTTCTTTTTTCTTTTTTAATGTGTTTTATATTTCAGACTTTGTGTGTGTGTGTGTGTGTTTTTAAGATTTATTTTATTGTGTGTGTGTGAGAGAGAGAGAGAGACAAGGAGACAGAGACAGAGAGGAGGAGGGCCCCGAGATCTCTCCAGTTGTACATCATCAGTTTCGACATAATTTCATTTCACACGGAGGATGTGGGGTCACACAGGGCAGGAACTAAACTGGGAACCTTCCACATGGGGGGGGGGCATGCCCCAGTTCAGCATATGGGCCTGCACAGCCTGGGGCCAGGACTGGATCCCTGGACTTTGCAGTTGCAAGGCAAGCACTCAACCTGTTGAGCTATCTCGGCATCCCCCAAACGATACTTTCTATGTGATACCACTAAACAACTACCTACTTGCAATACCTCGGGAATAGTTTAGGAACATTTTTATTTAACCATTTTGTGCCTGATATTATATGAGCTATACCTGCTTCAAATTGTGTCTCTTCAGGCTAGTATGTCTTTGGTCACACAGAGTCTGATCATTTTGGGGACCTGAGAATTTGTTCTAACCTGCTGACCATCCTGTGGTACCTAATCTTTTAGTGCATCCCAAGAAATATTAGTTACCAATGGTGTTATGAGTTTTTACTTGTAATTTTGTAAATCACCTCACTAAACAACGTTAAGCAGGTTCCTTCACTGCAAGACTTTTTAGAGTCTTTAATATGCTAATGTAAACTGGGGGGAATAAAACCATGATATAGGATTCACCATATCATAAATTTACTTGAATGTTTCTCACAGAATACTTATTAACATCCTTTTCTCACATAGTTCTTATTAACAACTTGCATGGCAGTACTATTCCAGGGAGTATAGTTTGAGAAATATTGTTGGATAGAATTTAAAAATTCTTATTCTGACCTTTTGAATTAAAAAAAAAAAAAAAATTCCTATTAGCTCCTGACAGAACTGAGCTATTATATCTAGGTGAAATTCTAACTTCATTAACAAGATTATACAATATTAGCCAAATTACCTCTCTCAGTCAATGGGGACAATCTATCACCTCCTGTTTTAAATTTCCAAATGATCACCTTGGAAATTAACATCTAGTCCACTGTAAGAAAAACAAATCCTTCCCAATGGAAGAACTCCAACTGCTTTGCTATACTGTCATGGTTACATACTTTTTTATTAATTTTGTTTTAAAAAAGAACTAAGACTAGTAGGACACTGTCTAGATCTTATACTGTTGAGTTTTAGAAATGAATTTTATTATAATTTGGTATAATAGAATAGCCATTTTCCAGGATAATTGTCTCAATCAGATCTTTCTTCTAGTCAAAAATAGGAGCAAGCAGCTAAGACCAATGTCCCTGCTGCTTGTGATGGTGTGATTTACCAACAAAGGGACTTCCAATGCTTTGTTCTCGGATAGGGGTGAGAAAGGCATCTTGAACTTTCTGGAGCTTTATAGTTCACCTGGGACTGAGAGATAACTGGGATCATGTGTCTCTAGGTGACTGAGAATCTTATGACCTCCAGGTATTTGTGGGTGGGGAAAAATTGTTTCCAAAGTATATGGGTAATGTGATATATGATATAAAAAAGGGCAAAATAATGAGCATGTTTTCTGACTGGCAACTTGAGAGAAAAGCCCTACTTGAATGTATGCTTTTGAGGTGGTGTTTTTGACCCCGGACTGTGGGTTTTCAAACCTTGTTACCTTTAGTATCCAGCAAATAATTACTTCAGAGACACAAAGCAATACAACACAGCATTTTTGTAAGAACTCTTTAAAAATACCAAATTATACATACAATATTTAGTCTGAATATTTTCAAAGTATTAATTAGAGCAATAAACTTTTTGCTTTTATGAAATGACACTGGGTAATTGGATATTATATTAATTAGTATGGGTTGGATTTGCTGTGTTAACAAACAGCTCCAAAGTCTTGATGGCCTCCAACCCAAAGATTTATTTTTCACCCATACTACATTAACAGTATATATAGGTCTATCATGCGTAAGCTATAACTCTGCTCCCCATAGTGTTTTCCTCTTGTCAGGCTGATATAATAACCTCTACCAGAATTATTGCCAGTTTTTTAGAGATACTGGATAGGCACTGAGAAGGCTCTTGAAAAAAGGATAATTTGTACCTGGATTCTTCTCCACATGTTTTTTTTTTTTTTTTTCTCTCCTCCCTACTGCTCATCTTGCAAGGAGATAAAAGATCCATCTTGTGACCATGAGGATGCAACTTACAGGCCAAGGAGGATCCTATAGAAAACGCACAGATGATTCTGGCCTACACAGTGGCTTCTTTGAGTGTCTGTATTAGCCATGGATCTGTTATTTCCAGGCTTCCTATTACATGAAAAAAATAAAACTGATCATTGGTTAAAAAAAAAAGTATTTTTATTGTTTTTAACAAAGAGAGAGAGAGAGAGATACACACACAGAGAGAGACAGAGAGAAGGGGGAGGGCCCAGAACAGTCTCTATAGTTGCATATCATTGTTTTTTTCCACATAGTTTTATTCCACAGGTGGGCACAGGACTGCACAGGGCAGGAACTCGGCTGGGATCTCACCCCAGTGAGAGTCAAACTAGGGGCACTCCCCAGCTCAGCATATGGGTTCAGACTGGGGCTGGGATTCCATCCTAGGTTCCTGGGGCTTCAAAGTGAGCACTTAAACCACTGAGCCATCCTGGCTTTCCCAAATTATTGCTAGTTTTGTGACATAGGGAAAAGAGATAGGAAACCATTGGTGGCTCTTAAAGCTTCTGTCCTGAAGTGATGTATGTCATTTTGACCCTCTTTAATGGCCAGGAACAGATCCCAAGCCTGACCTCAATGTGGTGGAAAATTAGTCTTTCCCCAGAGAGGAGCAGTTTTTGAACTAGAATTTGTGAACAAGAATGCAGTCTACCATGGAGCTCCTGAGGTTGTTTTAGAGGTATGTGGGTTCTAAGGAAAAGCAAGGAGAAGACTCAAGGAACTTGTCACTATCCTGGAAGGTTTTGGGGTACCAACCATCAGTATAGAGGCTCTTGAATTGGGCAGTTCAGTATTTCACTTCTTTAATACACACTATTCCTATCAGTGATTCTTCAGAGTGTCCTAGCTCCCAGAGGTAGATTTAGAATATTTGGGTTAGATCTAGACAGACACTACAACACAATCTTTGCTTTAGAAGTTTTCTGGACCTCCAAGAAAACTGTGCAGCCTGGAAGGGGATTGAAGGCTAGCCTGGAAGGGCCAGCAACATCCAGATGTCAGGGCCACCTTCTTGTGAGTGTGGTGCAATCTTTTGCCATGGATGCACCTCTGACCCATATCAACATTAATGAAATCATGGGTGTGTGTGTTATGACAGAGACCTAACATCTACATATCTCTTTCTAAAGAGCCAAAGGAATCCTCATAGAAATACAAACTTCATGGATTCCCAGAATTCTTAAACTCATGAGGAAAAGAAAAGGACAGCTGAGTGAACATGACTTTATTTCATCTACAACCATTATTTTATCCATAGTGACTCCATTTTTGCTTATTTACAGAATTGGGGACCTCAGAGAATGAAGTTTGTAAGTAGGGATCCCCTGAAAAGAGTTTGAAGTCACAGCTTTACCGAGGATGAAGGCAGATGATTGACTTAGTTAAACATGGGAATAAAATTTAAGGAATTTTATATTTACAGAGACCTTTAGGGTCTACTTCATTAAAAGAAGATTACCTACATTTCTATCCATATATTTAATCTTTCAGTTTAAACTCGTCTCCTAGAACAGCTAAGCAATACTTTGTGTGTGTGTCAAAAACAGCATGGAGTTTATCCTTTCTGTTCCTCTTGCAACTCTGAAAACACTTCTTTTGAGGATTTTAAGTATATTTATATTCATATTTATGTTTTATATTTATATATGCATATGTAAAATTTAATATATTATTATATATGTACTTGTATACTTACATTTATTTTGAAACAATAACAAATTTACCAAAAATTTACAGGCCCATCTCAAAAAACATTTTTTCCTTGAATCACTTGAGAGTAAGCTAGTAACCTAATATGTCATCACCCCCATTACTTGAGTTTATTTATTTATTTTTAACATACAAGGGCATTTTCCTTCACAACCACAACATAATCATTGTATAACTTTGCTAGCGCTACCTTAACAAAATACCACACACTGGGTTTCTTGAATGACAGAAGTTTATTTTGCTCACAGTTCTGCAGACCAAAAGTCTAGGATCAAAGGGTTGGCAGCTTCTCTCCTTGGCTGGCACTCAGTCACCTTCTCTCTGTGTCCTCACATGGCCTCATACGCACCCATTCCCAGTGTCTCTCTGTGTGTCACAATCTCCTCTTCTTCTAAAGACACCAGTTATATTGAATTAGGGCCCACCCAAAGAGTCCTAGTTTAACTTAAACACCCCTTGAAAGGCGCTATTTCCAAATACAGTCATGCTATGAGGTACTAAGATTTAAGCATATGAATTTGAGAAGTGACAAAATTTAGCCCATAACAACCATCAGTCAGGAAATTAGCATGAATAAAGTACTCTATCAAATTTTTAGATCTCATTTGCCAAATGTCCCAATAATGTTCTTTATAGCAAAAGAATCCAGAATCATGGGTTGGTTGCATTTAGTTATTCTGTCTCTTCAGTCTCATTCCATTTGTAACACTTTAAGTTTTTCCTTGACTTTCATGGCTTTGAAACTTTTGAAATTACAGTCAGTATATTTGTAGAATGTCCCTAAATTTGGGTTGTCTGGTATTTCTTCATGAGTTGATTTAGCTTATACGTCCTTGGCAGGAATATCACAGAAGTATTGCTAGCTTCTTCTCATTGCATCCTATCAGGTGGTACCAATGTGATTTGTCCTATCGCTTGTATTTTTCACTTTTGGCAGTTGTGCCTGCTGGACATATTCGTAGTCTTATCCATTTTTCTGTAGTAATTATCAAATGTTTTGTGGGGGTGTGCCATGAGACTATTTAGAGACTAGTTCCTCTATCAGACTTTCAATTTACTCATTTATTTATTTATAATTGTATCATCTCAGGTTTTCCTAGTTCAGTGGGGTATAGTCCTTTATTATTATTTATTTTGATGATCAAATTGTCTCAGATATAGCTAGTGGAAACTCCTTCAAGATGGTTATTGGCTGAGGACATAAAGTATATCATAGAAAACATAGTCAATAATATTGTAATAACTATGTATGTATCAGATGTTTCCTGGACTTATCAGGTAAATCTCTTTGTAAGTTCTATAAATTTGTAATCACTATGTTCTACACCTGAAAATATTATAATATTATATGCCAACTATAAAAACTAGAAAAAAAATTTAAAAGATGACTTTTTGGTTCTTTTGAAATGTCTTATTTATTCTGTAATCATTGTCTGGTCCAAGATGTTCTAGGCTCATCATATGTTTTTCCTGTTCCAAACCTGTAATTAACCATTTTACCGAGGAGCCTGGTTCCCTTCAGTGAAGAATGGTACTTAGATTTATTTTAATAACATTATGTCTAAATCCATTTGTTTAAATTATATCCTGCCATAAAAGCACAAATACCATTATATTCTCATCCTTCAATAGAAATTTGGGATCAGAACAGATTAACACTGATCTTTTCTGTGTGATTGTTACTTTTAATATTTTTTGTGAGATTAATGTGTATAAAGGAAAGAATACAATCATATAACTAAATAGAAAATAGTACAGATTGATCCTGGCTCTTGAATTTATTTCTGGGAAAGAAATGAACCTGTTTCCAACAAGGCCAATTTGTTAAGAAATCCAAGTTTCCCTAATCCTGCTTTCAGCTCTCAAATCAATTCATCAGAGATGTTGCCTTGTTACTATCATCAGAGTCCGTTGGATTTAATAGGAGAGCCAAATGTTTAGCAGACTTGTATGGACACCCCTAAAACAAAAATATGAAATGCAATCTGTATTTAGAATGCAACTTGGAAACATTGGCCCAGAGTACCTCTTCCTACGCAAACACAATTGTATCTCAGTTAAAAACACTTGATTCTGAATGGGTGCCTATTTTTGTTCACTTACCACATCTTACTGAGAAAATATTTCTGATTTTTAGAAAATTCTATTTGTATCTGAGGCAGTGAGGAGAATGACTTGATTAATTCTATCTTGGTTTTGAAACTTGTTTTTCTCATTTTCTTTTCATCTGTATGCTTCTCATTTTCTTTTGTCCTTCTCCCTTGCCTTGGTTTTGTTATTTCGTATCCTCTCCAGATATGGTCAGCCATCAGTGTTGGGAAGATGTGACTGCCAGGAAGTCTACCTTCATTTTTAAAACAAATAGCTTGACAGCCTTTGAATTTATACTGTTGTCAGAGATGGCATGGAACATTTAAGCTTTGTTACTAGTTTCTGACATTTAACTTTGTTGAACAGTGTAGAAGATGAAATTCAAGAACTTGCTAGATACACATACTAATTTTGTTATAATACTTGGTTTTCAAGGTTTTTCTTTCAATAACTGTGGCTGACCATGACCTCCTATAAATGGTTTTTTTGAGAACTATAAAAATGTGTTCCTAGTCCATGTGAAAAATGACCTACTTCTGGACAATTGGACAAAGAAAGTCTAGTGGTTATATTATTTATAAATGTGACCTTCAAATCCTAACATTGATGAACAGGTCTCTCACAATTTATGAAAAGTGATATACAAATAATTCAAAATGAGCAAATTTTAAAATAACTTTTCATTTTTACACTTCTTTGGACTCTGACTCAGGAATCATCTTTCTCTCATATAGTATTTGTTATACTTCAATGTGTATGCTATAGTTGATATCCAACATTAGACTGGTTCTTTTAAATTGTCTAGGGATGTGTCTAAAAGAATGTTCAAAATGTGCCCTGTGACTCATAAACAGTTTAATTTAAAGGTCAGTGGAAATTAAAAAATCTAAATGTACAATGGAAAGTAAAATCAAATTGTAGGTCAGAATTCATTTCTTACTTTTTTTTTTTAAGATTTATTTTTATTGTTTTTGACAGAGAGATAGATACAGAGACAGAGAAAAGGGGGAGGGCGCCAAACAGTCTTTATAGTTGTACATCATTGGTTTTTCCACATAGTTTCATTCCACAGGTGGGAGTGGGGCTGCACAGGGCAGAAACTGGGCCAGGGTCTCACCCCGGTGAGAACCGAACTGGGGGCACTCCCCAGTTCAGCATATGGGTCCACATGGGCCGGGGCCGGGATTCGATCCTTGGTCTCCGGGGCTGCAAAATGGGTGCTTAACCCACTGAGCCATCCCGGAATTCCCCACATTTCTTACTTTTCATCCTCATTTATTTAAAAATATTAATTAGCTCCTTAGTTATTATGTATTTATGTGATAATTCATATTTAATATCAGCAGTTATACATACAATTTTATTTTTTTCTTTTTACAAGGAAAGCCTTTTTTCTTTATCCATTTAGGCTGCTATAACAGACACTCACAGACAGGCTCATAAACAATAGAAATTTATCACACAGTTCTGGAGGCTGAGAAGTCCAAGATCAGCAAATTTGGTGTCTGGTAAGGGCCCATGTCCTCTTTCATAGATGACAGTCTTCTCATCGTGTCCTCATATGATAGAAGGGGTGAGGAAATTCTGGTGTCTCATTTATAAGGGCACTGATGTTATCCAGGAGGGTTTCAATCTCATGATTTAATTACCTCCCAAAGTCCTGACATTAAAATACCATTACATTGGTGATTAGGTTTTAACATATGAATTTGGAGGAGTAAGGGGATACAAACATTCAGTCTATAGCACCTTTTATTTTAAAATGATGTTATTTTTGATAAATAACATTTAATACAGTCCTCTGTTAACAGAAAGTGAAATAATAATAAGTATAGCTCAATCATGGCTACCGTGTATTGAACTTCTACTACATACTGGGCTTTTTCACATATCTCTCCATTTAATCCTCATGGTAACTCTATAGGGTAAAGCATGTTATGTTTCTTTTACAGATGAAGAATTTTGGCTCATTGAACCTTAAATAACATTCTCATGATCTCACAAATAGAAAATTATTGGAGGGTGGGGGGATGGATGGAAAAAAACCAAGTCTCACGAATTTAAAAATGTATAAACTTCTTTTTATAACACCACAGTCTCTGAATAAGTTATAATACAATTTGACATATATTTCTCACTTAGAATTACTCTCTCTAGTCACACACTGAGATATGAATTCTTATTCCCCACCTGTTTTCACTTTTCTATATATGCAGTAAAAATTATGTAGCATTATGTATAATTACTTCTATTGTGCATACTAAGCCCTCAATAAATATTTATTGATTGAATGCAAAATTGATCCCAAAGCAATATCATTTCATTTATTTAAAGGACAATAAAACCTTAATAAACATTGATCTGTGAAGTGTTGTGTGTTTATGGATACTTTGGACAGCTATGGTTCCCAGATTGACACAGCAGCTTATCAAAAAATAAGACATCATTCCTGAAAGAAGTCCTCCCTACAGAGAAGCTCTTAGGCCACACTGGCCTTTTACAAAAAAATATCATTTGGCCAGTCATTTCCTGGGATATGTAGGGATCTGAATGCAGATCATGTTTGTGCAAAACCTCAGTATATTTTACACTTGAAAAGTTAATTCAGTGATAGTTACTACACATGTCTCGGCTTCCTTTTGAAAGGCATCTGACCAAGGTCAAGATTTAAGATAGTAACTTTTTGTTCCTTACTGTCATGAGAACTTGAAGATAAATAAGATTTGTACTGTGCAAAGATTCAAAGCAGCAGCTGGATGCTACATGGTCTAATATATTTTCTATCTATGAAATGCTGTAAACATTATCAATCTAACGAAACACTAATCTAATCACTTTTTAACTGAAACCACTCCTAAATACACAAATTGTATTGACATCAAATAATACATTCTTTATTCTTCATTGGGATTTCTTTCATTATGCTTTTCATAGTTTTCTCATTTTCCCCAAATAGGTGTACTTGTTAAAGTAATTCTTTAGCATTGTGAGACTTGTACTTCAATGGGAGATAAAAATAAGAAGCAAATTATTAAAACATGGCCTCTTTTATCCTCACAGATCGAAACCAAAAGGTCTATTTATTTCAAGTACCCATCACAGGATTTTTTCCTTCCTGAAAGATTGCAAGTGATTGAGGATGAAGTTTGCTCTCTTGACACTTTGAAGCCCAGAAAATGGCTTTCTCTCTCTCTTTCTCTCTCTCTCTTTCTCCCTCTCACTCTCTCTCTCTCTCTGATTTCTTCCCTTCCTCTTTGTGTTGCTGTACTCTGCACTAGGTGCTACTGAAGGCTGGCAGAAAGCAAGTTTGAAATAGGACTAACATTTTCCATTTCAAGTAGTGACCGAGAATCCTAGAGGTAAAAGCTGCCCTGGATGGCCCGTTTCATTCAGCTCATCCTGCTGGAATCTACATTGCCTTTGGAAACTCAGCTCACTACCTAGAGAGATGAAAAGTCTTGATTGACCTGTCTTGATTCTACAGCTAATAGAACTGTCAGCTCTCCTGTCCCTTGGCTATCACCAGCCCTCAAATATAATAAAAGACTTGAAGGTAATACGGGAAGTGGAACATCCCGAAGGCATAACCTTTTCAAAAATGAAGCTGCCTGTTGAACTAAATGCTGTGCTTCAGATTTCTGAATTAACAGCAAAGGGGAAGGGAACATGATACAGCCTTGTGTTTTTTTGTTTTTATCAATATAATTTTATTTTTCATTTTAGCGCATTCATATCACTACAATATATGAATATCTCAAGTATAATAATGTACTGTTGAAACTGGCAAGGTCAGAAAATGTCATTCAGAGAAGGCCATGATTTATGTGTGTGTTGGAGGATATAATGTTTAGTTATAAGGGGTGTTTGTTTAAAGAAAAACAAAAACCCAAATTTCAGTCAATGACTATTAAATTCCATTTAATTTATTGAACCAGCCAACATATATTGAGCTGTTGATCTTGACTGGCACGTTTCTCTCTGCTGAGGTTAGAGACAGGTAATGCTCTGACAGAGCACTATTAATGCTCAGAAAACATCAGTGTTCTCCTTTACATTTCCCAGACTTCCTTGCTATTTATGATGTTTAGACCTTTTGACTAAGTTCTGACCAATGAGATCTGAGCAGAGATGATGTAAATCATTCCCAGATCTAATCCCTGAAAACATATGACATACCCCTCCAGGTCACTCTTTCTTTGTCATGTGACCTGGGTGCTACAGGTTCCAGGTGGCATCACTAAAATTACAAGCAACATGAATTCCTGGGTTTCTGCTTAGAAGGGAAGGCCCTAGAGAGCTACCTAACTCAGTAGGATTTTGAATGAGTGAAAATAAACTTTTATTTCATGAACCTGTTGGGATTTCAGGGTGTGTTGTTAGCACACATAAACTATCCCAGTGGTTTTGAAAGTGTGGTGTACAGCCCAGCTACATCGGCATCTGGGAACTTGTTAGAAATGCGCATCCTTGAGCTTATTACCTGAGATCTTCTAAATCAGAAACTTTGAGAATGAGACATAGCTATCTGTGTTTTAAAAAGCCCTCTAAGTGATTTTGATGTACATAAAATTTGAGAAGCATAAGTCTAAACTGTCCTGTCAGTATAGACATAATCCTTGATCTCAAGGATCTCATAGTCTAATAGACAGATGCTTTTATATTTCAACCTCTTTGCAGTTTCCCCAAGACCCTCTTGTCTAACTGAAACCAGGCTCTTCCCTGAGGACAAGTCACTCCTTGGAGACACATCAAAGTGGTACTATTTATGCCTTTACCACTCACACTGCATATCTGTAGTTAAAGATGAAATTGATATTCACTTGGCTTCTTCCAACTTAGTATTCCCTTACTTCCTTATAACTGCCTTTTCCTTTGACCATTCAGCTCTATCATCCCATCTTTCTTGTTCCTGATTCATGTTATCTGGCAGCCCCTGGGTCTCCTATTAATTGTTGATGATTTTGGCACCTGGATCAGTCTTTACCTCCACTATGAATAGGGATCAAGCAAGCGAAAGAAATAAAAGGCAACCAACTTGAAAGTGAAGAAGTTAAACTGTCACTTTTTGCAGATGACCTGATCCTTTATATAGAAAATCTGACCGATTCCACTAGAAAACTATTAGAAACAATAAATGAATACAGTAAAGTTATAGGATATAAAATCAGTGTACAAAAATCAATTGTATTTCTATATACTAATAGTGAAACTTCAGAAAAAGAAATGAAAAAAAACAATATATTTTGTAATTGCAACAAAAAGAATAGAATACCTAGAAACAAACAACAAAGAACTTAACAAAGTTCTTATACACTGAAAACTTTTAGACACTATTAAAAAAAATTGAAGAAGACACAAAAACAGAAAAATATTCTGTGTTCGTGGATTGGACAAATCAACAGAGTTAATATGGCCGTATTACCCAAAGCAATGTAATGTGATTCCCATCAAAATCCCAAAGACATTCTTTCAAGAAATAGATTAAAAAAAAAAATAAGATTCATATGGAATGACAGAGGATCCCTAATTGACAAAGCAATCCTGCAAAAAAACCCAATAATGATGGAGGCATCACATTCCCCAATTTCAATCTATACTTTAAAGTGTCAATAATCAAAACAGCCTGGTATTGGCAGAAAAACAGACAAACAGAACAATGAAATAGAATAAGAAAATAAACATAAATCCACAAATTGATCATCTTTATATGGATCTTTTTCTGGACTTCATATTGAGTTTTATTGATCTCTGTAATTTCCTTACAGTATAGCACATCATCTTAATTATTGTAGCTTCAGAGTAAGTCTTGGAATCAGGCAGTGCTAGTCCTCCAACATTTTTCCAAATGGTTCAGCTATTATAGATCCTTTGAATTTCCAAATAAATTAAGAACTGACTTGTCAATTTCCACTCCCCACCCCACACCCCCCTCACACCCCTACACCCCCCCCCCAAATACTGGTAAGATGTTGATTAGAATTGCATAGAAGGGAAGCCGGGATGGCTCAGTGGGTTAAGCGCTCACTTTGCAGCGCTGGGACCAAGGATCGAATCCCGGCCCCGGCCCGTGCGGACCCATGTGCTGAAGTGGGAAGCTCCCCCAGTTCAGTTCTCTCTCTATCTCTGTATATATATATATATATATATATATATATATATATATATATATATATATATATATATATATATATATATATATATATCTGTCAAAAAAACAATAATATTAAAAAAAAAAAAAGAATTGCTTAGAATATAGAAATCAATTTGGGCAAAACTAATAACACTGAGTTCTCCAACCCATGAACATAGTATCTTTCTCCATTTACTTGAGCCTTTTTAAATTTCTCTCAGAAATGTTTTGTAGTTCTCAGTGTGTGAGTACTGATTATATATTGATAAATTTATTTCTAAGTGTTTCATGTTTTGATGCTACTTAATTGTATTTTTTTTTAAGATTTTCTTCACTGTTTTGACAGAGAGAGACAGAGAGAAAGGCGAAGACCCAGAGCAGTCTCCATAGTCATACGTCTTCAGTTTTTGACATGGTTTTGTTCCACACAGGTGGACAGCGGGCCTCGCAGGGTGGGAACTGGGCCTCCTTCATGGGAGGCATGCCCCCAACCAGGGTCCTCCCACATGAGAAGCTTGCCTCAGCAGAAACCTAACTGGGGGCCTCCACGTGGAAAGCACACTCCAGTTCATGATATGGGTCTGCATGGGCCAGGGCCAGGGCCAGGACTTGATCCTCTGACCCTGGGACTGCCAGGCAAGCATTTAACCTGCTGAGCCATCCTGGCATCCTTTAATTTTATTTTTTAAAGTCTAATTTTAGTTGTTCATTACAAGTTATAGAAATATAATTTTATTTTGTTTTTAAGATCCATTTCAGGGGAAGCCAGGATGGCTCAGTGTGTTGAGTGCTTGCTTTGTAGCCCTGGGAAAGACAGAGAGAGACAGAGAGAAGGGGAAGGGCCCAGAGCAGTATCCATAGTTAACAGCATTAGTTTTCCATATAGTTTCACTCCACAGGGGGGCATGGGGCTGGCTGCACAGGGCAGGAACTGGGCTGGTAGCCTCTGCATAGGCCCCAGCAAGAACTGAACTGGGGGCACACCCCAGTTCAGCATATGGGTCCACCTGGGCTGGAGCCAAGATTCGATCCTCAGTCTCCAGGGCTGTAAAGTGAGTGCTTAACCTGTTGAGCCATCCCAGCTTCCCCAAAATAAATCTTTAAAAAAAAGATCATTTCAATATGATATTCACTGAGGGCTTGTCATATAGGGCCTTTATTATGTTGAGGTACTTTCCTTCAATACCCATTTTATTAAGTGTTTTGATCATAAATTGGTTTTTGTATCTTGTTGAATGCTTTTTCTGCATCAATTGATATAACCATATAGTTTTTATCTTTTTATTTTGTTAATGTTGTGCATCACATTGATCAATTTGAATATGTTTAACCGTTCGTGTTGCCCTGGGATAAATCCCACTTGATCATGATGTATAATCTTTTTAATGTATTCTTGTACTCTATTTGCTAGTATTTTTTAAAACATACATATTTTTTAGATTCATTTTATTGTTTTTGACAGAGTTAGAGAGAGACAGAGACAGGGAGAGATTGAGAGAAGGGGGAGGGCCCACAGCAGTCTCCATAGTTGCACGTCATCAGTTTTCAACATGGTTTCATTCCACACATGTGGGTGGGTCCACACAGGGCGGGAACTGGACTAGGAGTGTCCTGCATAAAAGGCATACCGCCTTGAGCCAGGAGCCAGACCGGGGGGGTAAGAACCAAACTGGGGGCCTCCCACATAGGAAGCACACCTCAGTTCAGCATATGGGTTTGCACTGGCTAGGGCCAAGATTCGATCCTTGGTCCCTGGGGCTGTAAAGTGAGTGCTTAACCTTCTGAGCCATCCCGGTTTCCCCCATTTGCTAGTATTTTGTTTAGGATTTTTTGCATTGGTGTTCATCAAAGATGTTGGTCTGCAATTTATTTTTTATTTTTTATGATGTCCTTACCAGATTATTATATTAAGCAAAATAAGTTGGACTGAAAAAAAGTCAAGAAACATGATTTTACTTTTATGTGGAATATAAAACTGAAAGTAATGAAGAAACAAAAACTCATGAACACAGTCAATAGCTCAGTGGTTACGTGAGGGTAAATCGGGAGGTGAATGGGGGATAAGGAAGTGGGCATCAAATATATGGTGATGGAAAGAGAACCGATTCTGGGGGGTGAGTACATAATGCAATACATAGATGATGTAATGTAGAATTGTACACCTGGAGCCTATGTAATTTTTACCAACCAATGTTAACTCAATACATTTAACAATAAAAAATCGATTTCATTGTTTTTGAGAGAAGGTGAGAGAGAGACAGACAGAGAGAAGAGGGGAGGGCCCAGAGCAGCCTCCACATTTGTATATCACCTGTTGTGACATAGCTTCATTCCATACAGGTGGATGTGAGACTGCACAGGGCAGGAACTAAACTGGGGGCCTCCCACATGGAAGGCAAGAACCTTCACTGCCATCTCTATGGTTACCAGTTGTGCTGCAGTTCAGCATGTGGGTTTACACAGTCTGGGGTAGGATTTGATTCCTGGACCTCGCAGTTGCAAGGCAAGTGTTCAACCAGCTGAGCTATACTGGCATCCCCTGGAAATAGTTTTTTTTGTTGTTGTTTTTTTAAATTGACTTTATAATCTGTGACCTTGCTGAATTTGAGTTAGCTTCAGTAACTTTTTAGTAGATTCTTAAAGATTTTCAACATGGATAATCATGTCATCCATGAATAGACAATTTAGTTTCTTGTTTTTTAATCAATATGCCTCTGTCTTCTTTTCTTGCAACTTAGAGCACTGGCAAGAACTTCCAGTACAGTCAGTGTGACTACAGTGCTCTGTTCGTGTTCCTCTGCTTATACTATACCCTGGCAACTGCCTTCAACAAGTAATCCGCAGTAATGGTAGGGCCCTCTTCATTTGTTTTCCCATTATCTGGGATCATAGTTCTGCCTTGCTTGATGTCAAATGGCTAAAAATAGTTCCTTCCTACATTTTGTGTGGGTTTCTAATTGTTTTTAGTGGGATGGCAATTTTTATAGCAGTTAATATTTCAAAGCCAGTGTGAAAGTTTCATTCAAAGGCTATTTTAAACAACCATTTCTATATACTCTAAGCTTTGTACTTGCATTATGCCAGATCACTAAAAAATTATGTGCTCACAATTCTTCATAGAACTGTGATTTAACATCACATTCTCAATCTTTTTTGAGGACCAGTCTTAGTAATAGTCACACAAGGGATATTTATACATCTTTTATAAAGCTGTGTATGGAAGAAATTTTGTTCAATGTGCCATCTCTAACCATGGACTCAATGACATTTCCTTAGACATAGTGCTAGGTAACTTAATAATCCTTAAATTGCTTGCTCTTTTTCCTTTTATCTGATAGAAATATATTATGTATGTTCCTTTTTTTCTCTGAGGACTATCAAAGATATCATATTTTAATTGGGCCTTTCCTTACTTTTCTTTTACCATTGTTTTAATAATTGTACTATACTACATTTATTTCTTTATTGGGACCCATGTCAAATTATTTTCAGAAACTGGCAGAATATAAACAATTTTTAGAGGATAGGGCTGTACAGCAGAGTATTTTTGAGAATAGACCTTAAAATCAGACATGTATTTGTATCTGTTCTATACCTTGGCTTTATGACCTGTTGCAAGTTATTTAACTTTACTAATTTCCAGTTTCTTTATTGGTACAATGGTAATATTAACAATGATTTTATTTGGTTTGTGGGGATTTGCTCAGTTTTTAGAACATATCATACCATAAATGGTAGTTGGGTTTCTAGTAATAGAGAATTTTAGCAGTTCTAATTCTGTTTGAATTTAAATCTCTGTTTAAATAGATTGTTCAATACAACTCACAAAATGCCACTCTACAAGCATGTCATCAGTGTTCTTTGGAGGTTCTTTTGTGATAAAAAGTAAAATTCCCGAGGAATCCTGAGTGTAGATCCTTGAGATATGCAATCTCTTCCAGTTGTCAAACTTAGGACAAGAAAGAAACATTCTTAAGGGGTCTTTGTTGTAAATCTTCCTTGGTCAATTAGCTGAAAGAGCTGTGGTTTTTTTCTTTTTAATTTATTGTTAAATTTATTGAGATGACATTGGTTGGTAACAATCACATAGGTTCCAGGTGTGCAACTCTACATCTTCTATGCATTGCATTATGTGCTCACCACCCAGAAAAAGCTGTGGATTTTTAAATTCAGCACTTTTTTTCCTGGCTTTCAGTTTGGTCCTGTGACCAATGATGCAAAAAGAAAACAATAAAAGTTATGTTTCCACCATAAAAAAGGCAATGTAGATGCTACATATGGGAGATGTAATTAGATTGCCTGTACTTTCAAGGTAATTATAAAGGGGATATTAATTTCATTTTGCTCAAATTATTTCAAGTTTGAGAAAATGTTATTCCTGGATCTTCAAGTCTAATGTTTATCTAAAGTTTAATCCAAATTTATCTTTTGGATGATGCTTATTTGGAAAAGCTATCTGAAATATATTAAAGAACTGTGAATGTATAGGATACCAAATGAGTCCTATGCCTTTGTTATTTAAAAAGAATTTTCTTCTCTTTTAGATTTAAAGACACAAATTTAAGAAAGAACAAATAGAACCAATAGACATCATCATGCCAGGTTAAGGAGAATTAATAGCTTGGCACAGTCTACCCATGACAATTCTAGTAACTCTGGTGATGTGTACTTAGCATATTTCCCAGGCCAAAATTAATGCACCTGCTTGTGTGAACAGGATGCCATACTGATATGTATGACATGAACTGGCTCTTTTGTTTACCTAGTAAAATAACTGGCCTTCTGGCACTATATTCATAATTTTTCTTTTTGTTCTAAAAGAGGCCATTCAAAATCACATCAAGACCCATGAAAAGATATTTGCTGAACATGCTCTACCAATAATGGCAGGGGTTCCTTTATTTATCACTGTAACTATGAACTGAAAAGAACTCAGTAAGCAAAAATGAAAATAATATCCTTGTATGAGTTCCTGAAGTACACAAACCAAAAAAAAAAAAAAAAAAGGAAAGGGGGGGGGGCAGGTAAAATTATTATTTACTTACTTTTGCTCTGTCCACCTCTATCACACTGTACATAATGAAACATAAAGCATTCATAGGACAAGAAAGCATATGCTTAATAAATATACAAAATGAAAATCATGAAGGCCAAGGTAGAGTATTTTGAGGAATTTTTTTTTTTTAAGGGTAGTCATGGAGCCTGCTAGGAAAAGAGTTTAAATGATAAGATGCTCTAAGATTCATTTGGGTAACTGGTAACTCTCTTGTCATTAACAGAAATGTCTCTTTATCACTGCTAAATTGTGCATCTTCTTTTTCACAGAGCAGTGAAATTCCATTAAATCCTACAAATAGTCATTGGCACCTGTTATATCATATAGGCATTTAGTGTTGTATCAGGGACTAAGAAGCTAGAATTTAACATTGTGAGGCACATAACAACTAGATAGGGAGATCTGAGATACGATGACCAAGTAGTCAAGCAAAAGGTCATGAATAATTTTCTAAATCAATGATGGACATATTACACATGCTCTAAGGATTGAGAGGTGCGAGAAGACCAGGAGATGCTGGAGAAATTTTTCTATACAGCATAAAATTTGAACTGTATCTTAGAGAATAGATAGAATTTTGAATGGAAGAAAATGAATGAAAAAGATATATGTATGTATGTGTGTATGTATGGGTAGGTGTGTGTGTGTGTGTGTGTGTATATGCAGTCCAGAAAAAAACCCAGCTACTGTCAATGTAATGAGAATAATTATATAATTATATGGCTGGATACTTTCCAGACAGTGTGTCTGAACTTTATGATTAATAAATATATATATTAATAATACACACACACATACATACATCTTGGCTTGAATAAAGTCACAATGATTAAGTTGAGTAAATCTGAATTTCTAACACATGAGAATAATCACATTGGTGTACTCAAGTATTCATATTTAGGAAGAGGAGAAAAAGTTTTGAAAATTTTAGTCAAGATTACTCCACAAATAACTTCTTTCTTGCTCTAACACGTAATTGTCCCCTCCTCTCCCACTATACATAATTCAGTAAGTCTCTATTTCATATTGTGCAGTGTAGATTCAAGCCTAAATTAACACATCTCCTTAATATGAGCTTTTATTCAAGCCCTGTGTGTAATGGCCAAAGATGATCCCTTAATAAATGCAAAAGTTGATTGCTTTTAGCTACTTCTTAACTATAATTATTTATGTTTTTAAGAAAAAATCATTTATATGAGTTATATCATCTCCTGACTCAAAGGAAGTAAAAGATTTTATACAGGTGTTTATACCTCATACATAGTGGTTTTGCACATAGGAGATACTCAACAAATAGTTTTCAAATAAATAAATAGATTAATCTATACATTTAGGCTTCTCTTCAAACTGTAATCCTTTTTAAATTATTGATATGTACCATTGTTGTGATTCTGAAGTTTTCATAATGAATAATCTAAGGGGATTTTAGGCTGTTCAATAAATGAGAGGAGAAGCCAGGATGGCTTAGCAGGTCAAGCACTTGCTATGCGGCCCCAGGGACTGAGGATTGAATCCAGGGCCCTGGCTCATGCAGACCCACATGCTGAGCTGGGGTGTGCTTCCCATGTGGGAGGCCCCCAGTTCAGTTCTTGCCCTGTGGTTTGGACCCTGGCTCAAGGGGGCTCACCTCCCATGTGGGAGATCCCCAGCCCAGTTCCCATCCTGCGCTACTCCTGCCCACCTGTGTGGAATGGAACCATGTTGAAAACTGATGATGCATAACTATGGAGACTGCTCTGGGCCCTCCCCATTCTCTCTGTCTCTGTCAAAAAAAAAAAAAAAAAAAAAAAAAAGAGACAGATAACGCCTAAGATACTTTTTGTACATTGGTTCTTTACAGCTATAATCAGAAGTAGCTGTATTAAAAACAAACAAACAAAGAAAAAAAACCACATTGATTTTTATTAAAATTATGGGTGAAATAAAGTTATAGAGAAGTAATATTTTATAGCCATAAATTAGAACACAAATCTACATCTAATATTTATTAAACTATCTCAACTCACCTCTCGATGTGAATAGGGATCACTTCCTAAGACCCTGAATTCTTTTCTGCACAATTCTTATTAAAACCTAAGTTCATAATGTAGCTTTTCTAACTGAGTAAGATTTCATGTTTCTTTGACCATCAGAAGTGCTGAGTCAAATTTTCAAGCCAGTTCATGCTACACTTGTTTTTACATCTATATTTATATTTTTATCTATATATGATATATTTATATACCAAAATTTTATAAAATATACATATGTGTCTAAATAAAAGCTCTGTATTCCATAGAAACAATAATTTCTTTGCAAATGCCTCAGAAACATTTACAAAAAGTGATCATATACTAAAGACACACCCTCAAAATCTACTGGTATTTTTTTTTATTGTTTTTGACAGGAAGAGAGAGAGAGAGAGAGAGAGAGAGAGAGAGAGAGAGAGAGAGAGAGAGAGAGAAGGGGGGAAGGCCCAGAGCAGTCTCCATAGTTGCACATCATCAGTTTTCTATATAGCGCCATTCTACAAGTGGGTGCAGGACTGCACAGGGCCAAAATCTTAAGCAAGGTATAGAAACCATGTAAGCTATATTTTAAAATGGCATTGCAATAAAATAATTGCACAAATCTAAACAAAAAATTCACAGTACTTGGATATTAAAAGCAAAATAAAGCATTTTCCTAAAGAGCTCTTGGATTAAACTAATAATATAGAGTTTAGGTAGAGAAATAAGAACTTCCTTTTTTTAAAAGATTTATTTTATTGTTTTTGACAGAGAGAGAGACAGAGAGAAGGGGGAGGACCCAGAAGAGGCTCTGTAGTTGTTCATCATCAACACAGGTGGGGGGAGGGGTGGGGGAGAGGGCTGCAGGGCAGGAATTGGGTTGGGGCCTCCCCCATTGGAGGAACACCCCCATGAGCTGGGGGCCAAACCAGTGGCCTCCCACATGGGAAGCTCAACCCAGCAAGAACCAAACTGGGGGCCACACCCCAGTTCAGCATATGGGTCCACATGGGCTGGGGCCAGGATTTGATCCTTGGACCCCAGGGCTGCAAAGCGAGTCCACAACCCACTGAGCCATCAGCTTCTCCAAGGAGAACTTTCTAAATTTAAACCTCTGTGATGTTTCCAAAGCCATGGCTTGAAGGCTATTTTTATTTTTTAATTTTATTAAATGTGTTGGGTGACTTTAGTTAGTAAAATGATATGGGCTTCAAGTGTACAATTCTATAGTACATCATTTATATTTTGCATTTTGTGTTCACCACCCAGAGTTACTTCTCTTTTCATCAGCATATATTTGACCCCCTTGATCTTCTTCTATCGTCTCTCACACCCTTTACCCCCTGGTAGCCAATGAACTGTTAACTGTATCTATGAGTTTTTGTTTGTCTTGTTTGTTTTCTGCTCTCAGTTTTATATCATACTTGTGAGTGAAGTCACATGGTTCTCAACTTCTTTGGTCTGACTTATTTTGCTTAACATGATAATCTCAAGATCATGCTACAATTTTTGTTTAGACAGGTTTTTTAAATGCATTTGTTATAATGTATGTGTTTTTGTGAAATGCTTCCAATCCTCTTTTTAAAAATGATAACATGTAAAAGGAGCAAACATTTTCAAAATACATACTCTATTTCAAGTACTGTGTTAGTACTACAGTGTTAACACCTAACTCAGGTACTAAGTTTTGACATAGTAAATTATAGGAAAGAACATTGAAGCCTAATGAAAACTGGTAATTTTTTTTAACTCTCCGAATATATGTTAATTAAAAGAGATAATATGGCAGATCAATACAACCATAAACTATTTCATAGATCTAGAAGTAGGCACGAACTAAAGAGGATATTTAACACAGTTTTTTAAAACATGTTTTTATGGAACACTATCGCAGAAAATAGTAGTAGTTTCAAGAAATTTATAAACACTTCTTGTGTTAAAATAATGATGGTGCAAAATCAATAGTAGGTAATACTGCTGGTGCCTTCGCACAAATCAAAGGGGTGGCTCCATACTGTACTAGTGTTCATTGTAGTCTTCTTTGACACATATCACATACCTGCAGTACAAAATCAAAAACAAGCAAACAAAAAGCCAGTTATACTTTGTAATGAATCTCTTTGATGGAACAGTAAAAATTATTGATAGTATTAAATCTTGACTATTTAGCACACATATTTCAATAACATATGTAGAAAAATGGGAATTATGCATGGAACACTTTTACTGCATGTGAACGAAGTAGGATGGTGATCTTGAGGAAACGCACTTTCAAAGTTGTTTGAGTTGTAGTAGTTATAGCTGAACAAGCTATGTTTTCTCTGGAAACTGAGGAAAAGTTTCCTTTCACTTGAGAGAATGACAAACTGTTGGCATTGAGACATGAATATTTAGCTGACTTTTTTTTTTTTAAATTAATAAATTGGCCCTGTCACTTCAAGGATATCAACTGACAGCATTTGTTGCCAATGATAAAATTTAAGTTTTCAAGTGAAAATTTGAATTTTGGAAAGCTTGTTTATGATTGGAAAATGTATGGTTTATGTTTGGAAAATGTATGGTTTATGTTTTCTGTTTGCCACCATGAGCTTGAGAGCTTTCCAATATGTGAAGACTTTTCTGATGAGGTTGGTAGTGATATTACAGATGTGTTTTTTTAATATATTATATAATGACACATATTAACATTTGGAAGATGTTTATAACTCAGTGAATCAATGTGCTCCAAATGTCACAAAATCATGTGTAGATAAAAGATTTATTCAAAGAGCTAGCTCAACCAGTAGATTTTAATTTAACAGAGAATAAAGTTTCGTTGATATGGTTTCTGATTTGATATTGCTGTTAACCTTTCAGAAATGACAACTTGCTGAGTTCTGGCATGATATCAAAGAAGAAAAACAACAACTATCTGAATATTAAAATATTCTTCTTTCCAGAGCATAGAGATACTAGATTATATATATATGAGTATATGCTTTAACAATACAACATATCCTAGTCGATTGATAAACTGAAGTATTGTGAGACTCACACTGTCCTTCAGGAAGACAGATTCAAAAATAAATATTTTTAATAAAAAAAGGATACATCTCTTGCTAAATATTTTTCATTTTGCAGAATATACTTACTTTTCCTAAAAATATATTATTTGTGGTGGGTATACTATTGTTATTTTTTTAACAAATTAAGAAATATATAAAATTTTTCTGTTTTAATTTCTAAAAGAGTAAATATCAACAAAACTAACCTACATAAACAAAATCAATTTGTATCTTCAATTATTATTTAAACATAGATATGGGTCCTGGGATTAAAAAAAAAATGTTTGGGAACAACTGCACTAGAAGAAACCTCCTGAGGTCACATTTAAGTCCTTTCATTTATGAATTTTTATTTGCTAAGGTGAAAATGAAAACCAGCACTCAATTATTATGATGTGAAAAAATAGCCATAAAAACTTTAATAGTGTTCTAACTGTAAAAAATATGATTTTTTTCTGATTATTTCTAAGTATAAACATTTATGGAGAACAGAAATACTTAAATATTATATTTGTTTTTATTTTACCAAGAATACCTTGTATTTGTGTATCAAATAAGAATTTTAATGCTATTAATGGTATTAATACTAAAATAACGTTACCATACAGATACAAGCTGAGACTCTTAAGAGATATCAGCATAAATAGAAATTGAATAGTAAGGAATGCAATTATTATACTTCAGAAGTGCTTTTTTTTTTAATAGAATTATGACACCTGACAAATGAGTACAGAAAAACATGCCAAATAAGTTCCCTTGTTGCTTATAGCTTGTCACAGGCTGGTGCAATACAAAAAGAAGATGAATGCATCTTTCCTACTCCAGATTGTCTCTATTCATAAAGAGAAGCTTTCTCTCCATCCCAATAATGATTGGCTTAGATCACTAACCAGATCAATGATGTGGTTATTTGATTAGTTTATGGAAGCAGAATAAGAAAAATGAAGTCCCATGCATGGATTTCCCTGCAAGGTGACTCCACACTAGTCAAAGCTGAAGAAATACAATTTATGTTTTCTACAGGTGCCGTTTTTCTTGTATGCAAATTGCCCATTGTTCTTCGGATTCAATTAATGTTATCCTTACATATTGCTACCTACTAGAGCTTTGCTGCTCCAAGAGTGAGATGCAAACCAGCAGATGCCAGGGCCTTGGAGAATGATTTTTGTACATCAGATAATTTCAACCAGGAAGTTTGAAATCACCTGGGGAGTAAAAAAAATAAAAATCCCTGATGCTGGGGTTAGTTACATTGTAGAGCAATTCAATCAAAATCTCTGAGGGTAGGATACTGCTCAAGAAGAATAAGCATTCTTCAAGCTTGAACAGTGTCATCCTTTTCTACTTCATCTATATTTATAAATGCACCTTTGAAATATATTATGGAAGTCAGTGGAAAAAATACTCACTTCTTTAGAAACTTTTTAAAAGCACATTTATTGAGGTATACTTAATATAAAAAAACTGAACATATTTAATGAATACAATTTAATGAGTTTTGACATATGCATAGACCCATGAAACCCTTACACAATCAAGGTAATAGACAAACTACCACCTCCAAAAGTTTCAGTGTGACCCTTTGTTTAGCTTATTTATTTATTTATTTTTGTAGTAGGAACATGAAGTTGGCCCTCTTAAATTTCTAAGTGCACCATATAGTCTTGCTAACAATGACACTGTTTTACAGATCTCTAGAACTTATTTATTTTACATAACTTAATCTTTATACCCATTGAACAACTTCTCACTCCTCACTTCCTCTAGCCCTGGCAACCAATCTGTTGTCTCCTGTGTTATCTTAAATTTGTTAAATTTCTTAAGACTTGTTCTGTGGCCAGTGTGTGACCTGTCCTGAAGGCTAATCTGTCTATGCTTGAGAAGAATGTGTATTCTGATGCTATTTGTTGGAATTTTCTCTCTCTCTTTCTTCATACAGATATAGATAAATGATGATATAGATATATATAGATGATAGAGATAGAGATTAAAGATAGAGATACTGGTAGAGATAGATGATATAGATTAGATATAGATATAGAGATAGAGATAGATAGAGGTAGAGATATATAGGCTGTCCAGAATGTATCCAGCCATGTAACCATTCTTGTTACATTGACAACAGCTGGATTTTTTCTGGACAGCCTATATTTGGTTCATTTGGTTTATAGCACTGTTCAAGACTGCTGTTTCCTTATCAATATTCTGTCTGAATGTTCTATCCATTGTTGGAAGTGAAGCATTAAAGTCTCCTATTATTAATGAATTGCTATAGATTTCTTTCTTTAGTTCTGTCAATGTTTGATTTATATATTATACTTACCGGTAAGTGCTCTGATGTTAGGTGTGTATATATTTATAAATATTATACCTCCCTTGAAGATTATCCTTTTATTATTATATAATGTTCTTCTTGGTCTCTTGTGCATCTTTTTGTTTTTAATTTAAAGTCTATTTTGTCTAATATAAATATAGCTATTCCTGCTCTTTTTTTGTTTATCGTTTGCCTAGAGTATCTTTTTCCATTCTTTATTTTCAGCCTATCTGTGTGCTTAAATCTAAGTTGAATCTCTTATAGACAGCATATAGTTATTAATAGTTCTTGTATTATCCATTCAGCTACTCTATATCTTTTGACTGGGTAGTTTAATCAATTTATGTTTAAAGTAAAAATTAATAGAGAAGGACTTAAAATTGTCATTTTTCTGTCTTGTAGTTCTTTTTCCCCTCTTTTTCTCTCTTGTCTTTCTTTGTATTTTGTTGACTTTCTTATAGTGATTTTTTATTGATATTTTTAAAAATTTCTTGTTTGACAGAAAGAGACAGAGACAGAGAGAGAAGAGGGAAGGCCCAGAGCCGTCTCCATAGCCATACATCATTTCAAAATAGTCTCAACATATTTTCGACATAGTTTCACTCCACAGGTGGATGTGGGGCCCAGCAGGGTGGGACCCAAACCAGAGGACGTCCACATGGGAAGCACATACCACTTCAGCATATGGGGCCTCACGGGCCGGGGCCAGGACTCAGTTCTTGGACCCCAAGTCTGCAAGGCATGCACGCAACCCGCTGAGCCATCCTGGCAACACCTTTTATTGCTTTTTCACTTTCTTTTGTGTGTCTTCTATAGATATTTTCTTTGTCGTTGCCATAGGCTTTCAAGAAACATCTTATAGTTTTAACAGTCTGTTTTAAGCTGATAAAAACTTAACATCAATCACATAGCAAAACTCTACACTTTTACTTTCCCCCATACACTTTATGTTATTGATGTCACAATTTACATCTTTTTTATATTGTGCCTTCATTAACAAATAAAAAATGCAAAATTTTATAGTTAAGCACTTGGGTTTTGGAGGGAGAAAGATTTAGTTGTGTTGGTCAGAATTCTTTGGCTGCAAATAGCAGATGCCAAGCCAAGCTAACAGATAACTAACTGTATCCAGATATTTAAATAATGTTTTCTCTCCTCTTTTCAATTTTTCATTCCTCTATTTTGGCTTCTTGGCAGGCATGCTCTCTCATTTCACAGCTCTAGATGTTAGTTGTATATACAGTTAGTGTGCCCAGAGAATACATAATTCTTTCTTGTTTAGAGCAGCGGTGTCAAATTCAATTAAAACATGGGCCATTTGGTGCAACAGGCAAGATTCACGAGGGTCACATCACATTTACAAACCTTGCCGGAACTGAGTCCGCGCGTTTATACATGCCCACAGGCCCCCAGGAAAGGCACTGGGCCACGTGTATACTCGTCTTCAGTAGTTAAAGGGTTAAGGAGGGAATTGTGTGTATGGTATTGCCTCGATCTCCCGTAAGTGCTATTTTCTTCATAATAATTTTTTCTATTTTCATTTTATTGCAGAGCATCATGGGCCACAAAAAATTACCTTGGGGGCCGCATGAGGCCCGTGGGTCACCAGTTTGACACCCCTGGTTTAGAGGATTGTGACTGCCTAGCTTGGTTTATAACTATATCTGTGTTGGGAGAATTTTAAGATTGTTCTGAAAATTTATGGCCTCCTGTGTACATAACAACCATTTTAAGTTATTCTATTAGGTACTTACCTAGATGGTGTTGTGAAGAAATTTTATAGTTATAGCTAAGGTCCCCAAGTCAGTTGATCTTAAGATCAAAATGTTGTCTGTGGAAGCCTGATCTAATCACATAAACCCTTTAAATTAAGGTCACAGATGGTATTGTCAGATTTGAGGTATGAAAAGTGTTTACCATATGATTGCTGACCAGAAGATGATAGGGATCATCCAGCCAGGAATGTAGGAGGCCTCTAGGATCTGAGAGTGGCCCAGAGCTAACTGCCAGCAAGGAATGGAGACCTCAGTCCTACAACAGCAAGGAATTCAATTTTGCCAATAAGAATGATTCTAGAAGTGGACTTCCCTGACATATCCTCAAGATGAGAACTCAGCCTGGCAAACCCCTGATTTTAGCCTTGTTAAGTTTTGAGCAGAGAATGTATCCATGCCATGCCCAGACTTCTGACCCTACAGAACTATAAGCCAATAAATAAGTGGTTTTGTAAGCTTCTAAGTTTGTGGTAGCTTGTTATGCAGCGATAGAAGACTAATACAATGCCCATATGGCCAGTCTGAGTCATATATCTAACCTTATGTTGTGAGGGGCTGAGACTGAGAGTCCTTAGGTGAGAAAAAAATGCTCAAGTAAAATCTAAATTATTGGGCAAATTACTTAGCCTTGTTGTGCTTGATTCCTTGTCTGTATAACGGAATATTAAAGCATATGTGTACTTCTAGAGTTATTGGGTTGCTTAAATGGAATAATCAATCCATCTCAAGTGCTTAGTGTAGTGCCTGGCACATAGTGTAAGTTCAATAAATGTTACCTAGTATTATTGTTAATGAAATAGCTCAGGCAAATGTGGAAACATTAATTACAGTATCAAAGGTTGGAGAGAAGAGTGAGTTGCCAGATCCTTTCCAGTTCTACCTTTCAGCCTGGAAAGGTGTCCTGCCATTACATTAGGGTTCATTTCTTTTTTCTAGTATTTTGGATGGAGTTTGGGAGTAGAGAATGAAGAATGAGCTGCAGGGGCTCACAAAAACACCAGAGATAAAGAGCTACATGATTAAAAGTCCACAGAATAATGGTATTCAAAGAGTTATGGTTTCTTATAAAGAAATATATTCCTTTGGGATTTGTTATTTCTGTGAGTCCCATAATCACTCTTGGAGTGCAAAATGTAATAAGAATTACATGGGCCAAAAACGAAGAATGTTATGGGGATGTTCTCTACAGGAGAGTAGTTTTTAATTTAAAACATCAGCATATCCTTGTTTTCTATGAAAGCCCATTGCGAAGAGTCCTGGTCACCACTAATTGATTTAAACCTTAGATCTCAGTAGGAACCCACAGATGTTAACTGCTCACTGATGCACTAAAGCTTCTTAAGTTTCTCACAAAGGTTTAGGGTAATTGTAAAATATTTTCTGAAGGTCCATGGATTTGTGAAGTTGTTACTTGGGGAAGGTGCTATGAGGCCTGAGCTAATGTTGTAATAAAAAGTCTCTTTGGAAAGAGATTTCTCGGTGGGTTTGTGAGTTATAGGGTAAGTGTTCAGATAAGTACAGGCCATGTTCAATTATTTAATAAGTACTGTATACTGTTATAGGGACTAAAATATCAAGTACCAGTGTAATAAGAACAAAATATAAAATACAAAGTTATAAAACAAGTATTTCTAGGTATACTTTAATATAAATTTAATGAAATGTAGGTATAAAAATGTCTTGGTTAAAGCAAAACTGAAACATAGTAAACCAAATGGAGACATTGGGTTTATTCAGACCAAATATTGTGAAGACATCTACAGAATTATGCTTTCTCTCAGAAGGTAGGTATCCCAAATGCTGTTTTTGGCTTTGAGGATAGATAAATAATTTTTTAGTTTTGCTTCAAAATTGCTCATTAGCAAGGTTTGAGCCTGATTGGCATATGTCCTTATTCACTTCTTAATAACTCCCTAGTGTGAGACAAAGATTCTGAAAAGTTGGCACTGTGGAGAACTGTATGGACACCTCTCACACTGAGACAAGAGATGTTGACTTATTCCTCTAGGTCCCTATGACAGGATCCAATATATTTGTCTTTAAACAATACAAAACCATACCTACTCAGTTTTTCCCTTTTCACCATAGCTGTGGGACTTGGGTGCTAGGGTGGGTTCCCCCAGACAAGGATTTGAGATAAAGATTTCAGTACAAGGGGGGTATGTTTTCAGGGGACACTGGCAGGGAGTGGAGAGCCCAAATAAAGAAACCAACACAGGGTGTATCAGCAGAGGGCAGGCTACCTGTCTGTAGAATTTGGTGTAATGCACACCTTAGAGCTGTCCCACCTGAGGGTGAGAAGCTGGTTAACAATCTAATTTCCTGTGTCATTGGCTAAGATTTGGTAGAGAGGTGTTAACTACCCATGCACAAGCTCAGCACAGTCCTGTGGTGGGAAAAAACCCTGAGGCAGGTAGAGAGATATAGGTGTTTGTTGTAGGAAGGAGTAGGCCTGGGTGGGAACCCTGATTGTTGAAGGGGTGAAGCAGGGCTCCAAAGCATATGCCATGGGCAAATCACAAGTTCAGTGCTGGAAGCAAACTTTGAGTTCACTCTATAGAATCCAGTTTCTCTAATTGCAAAACAAAGATTGTAAATTAAATTCTAGTCATTTACATCTCTTTTTTGTTTGTTTATTGGCTATAGATCTTTCATGTATATATAGTCCTGTACAAAGGAAGATTTCTGTACAAAATCAAGTTCCGAATGCACTTGGTTGAAGCATATCAGCTAGAAGCATGACACAAGTACCAAGAGGCTTATACGTACTATGCAAATATATAAATGTAAGTATTTTTATTCTATACCAGCATTAGCACAGGGGCTGTGTGTGTGTGTGTGCTTATGTGTGTGCATATGAATAAGTGTGACATGAATCAAAATAACTGCTCATTTGGGGTTGGAAAATTAAATCTATACTGAATAAGATCAAGCAGGAACAGGACTGAGTATTTAACTTGAACCTGGTTTCAAAAGTAGTCTCAACTCAGGCAATTATTGGAGTTAAACAAAGGTAAAGGTTAGATATTCGAAAATAGCAAGAGAATGATTTTCTGTATTTATCTCTGAGCTCTTTTTTCTTAAAAGGAAACAGTGTACGGTGTGCTTCCCCTGAGCGGCGGTGTTGAACTTTAAACTTGCCTGGTGGTGTTTTGTTGTGTCTGTAATTGATCGATGGGGACAGGAGGATTTATGGGTGCTCAGCTTTGCACAGAACCAGCTAGACTTGCAGGCAAAAATCCCTCAGTGACTCTCTTAAAGAGCTGCCTTTCCGGAGCCAGGAATATCTGTCAATAAATAGCAAGGCAGGTGGCCAGAGGGCCTGGAAGTAGCAGCTTCTGCCTGTCCCATGAAGAAAGGAGACCCAGCTGCCTGGGGCCCTCTGAGGGTTGAAGATCACTCTGTAAATAGTCCTAGAATCACTACACAACAGACATCCACAGCCTCTATGTGCCTTGTACATCAGGAAAGAGGATTATTCTTTGGGCCTAGCAGGCTGTTCAGTGGGGGCCTACCTCATGCCAAGCTTCAAAAGTTTCCATTGATTTGAACCTTTAATTACTCTCATTCTGTTTCACGGATGTAACTAGTTTTGCTGACATACGTCAGACGCCGCTAAGGACTAGAGGGGAAAACCCCTTTCCCACAAAGCAATTACCCTGTAATGGCTG
>PVKE010013322.1:0-36648 GCA_004027555.1 Craseonycteris thonglongyai | reverse complement strand
CTATTAATATAGGCATGAAATAATCTGCATGCTAGGGTAATAGTGGAGACTCATGCCCATCTCCCACAATGGAGGAAAGAAATTTGCAGAGACGGCAGGTAACAGTGTCAGTAAAGGACTGAAATGCTACTTGGATTTGACATGTGAGGATCAACATTCATCATCTTTCTATTGTGTTCAAAGCAGTCTGTGAGGCACAGGATATTTAGGACAGAATACGTCATTCTATGTCCTGCCTCACAGTTCACGGAGTAACAAATACAAACAAAGAATATTTCTGGGTGGTGTGATAACAGCTTTGATGAAGATGCATACACAGTGCTGGAAAAACTGAACGATGGGTAGGGAATCCAATTCAAGTTTTGTTTTGTTTTGTTTTTGTTATTTTTTTTATTAGTTTGTTTTTTGTTTTTTGAGTTTCTAATAGATGAAAAGGACCTTGGGAGGTGAATAGATTTTTGCCAGTAGAAAAGCAAAAAGTAGGCAGGGAAGGATGAGAATTATGAAAGAGTCCATTTCAAAATCAATGACTTATTATTATCTAATGGACCAAAATTTCTAGTAAAAGTATGGCCTTGAGATTTCTAAACACATTCTATAGCTTCAGCAAGCTCGACATAACTCTGTAGCTTCCTTTCACTTTCCTCTCCAAGGTAACCTTCAGCTCTATTTTCTTTTAAATCAAATCACTAATGTAGCCTTTAGTTTTTTATAGCCCAGGGACCAGAATTTTGAACTTAGAAAATAACACTCTTTCCAAAATTGCATTTTCAACACTATTTGCTCTTACCTTCTTTCAAAAATACAGCATTTTCTTTATAATCTGATAGTTATACCCCACCTCCCCCTTTTTTTTGAAATGAAAACTGTGTACATGTAAGGAAGAAAATAAATATAAACTACCTGCCATCCCAGCACCCAGAAATAACCAGTTTTAATCATTTGAAGAATTTCTTCCATGATTGATTCTATGTGTGCGTTCCCTTTTATTGAAATTATATTTACAGAGAGTTTTTTGTGTGGCTTTTTTTATTTAGCATCCTTACGGAAGCACTCTATCTTCTGACTTCTTTTTCACTTGCATTAGGTGATGACTCTACATATACCGTTATTCATGTTACCTTTTCTTAGAAAACTGTCCTGAATGCCTGCCTTTCCTTATATTCTTCTTTGGCTCTTTTCTTAGGACCCAAGAACTTTAGACCACCACGCAGTGTATGTCATTGGTGATATGCTCCAGGGCAAAAGCCATGTCTGTTCAATCATTGTGTCCCCATACTACAGACTTAATCAAGGATGACATCAAAATAAGTGGCACTTCTGAAAGCCTGGGTGACAGGCACTATGACAGGGATTTTACCCATTGTATTGCTTGTCTGCATCATCATTCTCAGCTTTAAGAGGTGAGCATCATTATCTCATTTTTCAGATAAGAACTCACAGTTTCATTGACTCCAAGTTATGAGTTAAAAATCTTTATGAAGGAGAGAGAATAACTTGAACTAGATAAATCACTATGGTGAGGCCCCAGACCCTGTTCTGTTCCTAAGTGTAAGACTAATGCTGGTCCCTCTAAGTGGCTACATAGTTGAACAAGATACAAAGGTTGCCCTTTAAAAGTTAAAACTATAGGACAAGAAGGATAAGGCACATCTATTGGGTGATGGATGATTCAAGGAGGGGAAGAGAGGAAGCTTTCTACTGAGTGGGAGGAGTGTTTTATCACTGACATTGTTTAGAATTGCCACCACACAGTGATGATAATCAAAAGCATATAGCCTTATTATCTTATAATTTTACACATGTAATACATCCACTTATTACCTGCATGGACTTCTCCTGCCCACCACACACCTTATACTTAATATGCTCTGCACATATAAAAATATTATTAAGGTAGTATGAATGAAGGAGATCTGTGCAATAAATCTGACAAGCTCAAGGTCGGGGGCAGGACCTGGTAGCCCTGACAAATTCAAACTGAAAGTAACCACGCAGAATGGTCTGATCACAAATTCCTAACTGGGCAGGTGTCAAAGTCACATCCCAGGCCTGGCTTCCTTAGTAAAGGTCAATCTTTACCTTAAGTGAGGTCAGTCCATTATTCTTATACATCTAGGATAACACATCTTTGATATGTCTGAGTAATTTTATTTTCCTACTTAAAGGCACAACCATCAGCACCAGAGCAAGAGACCACAGAATATTTCATTGTTATCTTGTTCCCCATAAGCCATCTCTATGTGCTGTAAGTATTCATTATTAACTATCCTGTACCCACCAATGTAAAAGAAGTCTGTTTTTCCATTTTGCCTTTTATCCAATTCTAGAGCTTTCCCTTCAATGCTTTCTTCTGCCTCCTTAATCTACCACCAATGGATTTCATGTAACCCTCCTTTGATTCTAATGTATAAAATAAATTGCCATCCTCTGGAGCGTTTTCTCAAGCTGTTGGGACTTTACTTCCCAGTATGTCATCAGTTTGGTTCAAATAAATTCATAAAAATTCTCTATAGGTTTGGATGTTTCTTACATTGACAGTAGGATACTCTTTGGCAAGTATCAAAGAAATGAACAATAACATCTCTTATTTTAATCCAACATTACAATTTACTCCCTCCATTCCATTATGTGAACATTGTTTTTTTGGACAGAGATAATGAAAAGAGAGGGCCAGCACTGCAATGAGGCCCAACAGTAGGCAATTCTAAGATCGATTTAGTTTAGTGACTTGCAGTCAGATATCTGGAAATGCACGCATATCCAGGGGCTGCTTCCTGGTTGTCTCTCAGTTGTGTCCTCTTAGGGGCATTCAGGGTTCTCAGGTAACATGTCATTATATGTTTGCATTCTTGTTCCCGAATACCACGAACATATTCATTCCTTGGTTGCAGAGACAATTTATTAAATACTCACTTTGAGCTAGACACCAGTTTGTATAGAGGACCCCACTTACCCTGAGAACAACTCTCTGAGTAATGCAAAATCATCTCCATTTAATAACTACTAAGTAGGGAACCTCAGATTTTAACTCCAAGCCATTTAAATGCCAAAATCATTGCTCTTTATATTATGCCAAGACTCTTCATGATCTCCTGAGACCTAGCTTGGGGTGAAAATTCTGGTTGTTGAACATCTATTCTCATTTCTTCTAAAAGTGTCTGATATGTCAATTGGTAAACTGTATCTTTCCCATTAAATACCTTCATATTGTTTCTGTCAATCAGAATACCTGACCTCCCAGCTGTCCTGACATAGGGGTGACTCAGCTAGGCCAATCAAATGCTCTGTCCCTAGAGTTTGAGTTTTGAACAGCGTTGAATATTATGGTCATTGATAGAATTTATTTATCCCTGTGGTAAAGCCCAAAGGAGCTCATTAATTTCTGGTGTTTAAATTATAGAGTTGCCCTACTTCTGGTCCTTTCTGAGGCTTGTTAATCAGATTTAAAAAACAAATAAACAAACAAACAACAATAACTCTGTAAGCTATCTCACAGCTTTTCAATAAATTCCTTTCTGGTATAAATTAACAGAAGTTGAAACCTGGAACCAAAGAGCACCAACAATCATTACCAAATATTATCTTTGACCAGCAAAAACAAAACAAACAAATTAACAACTAATCCCTATGGTGACACTTGCTTTGTCCTATGCTGTACTTACTCTGATCTTTTTGTTCTAAAACATGCCTCTGGTTGGTTGGGGCATTTCAGTAGATTCACATGGAGATAGAAAGAATAGGGTTCTGGGTACTTTATGACATGTTACAGACTTACAATAGCCCATTTCACAAATGTAGAACTGAGAAATAAATGAGTAATCTATCTTGTGGTTTATGGACAACCTGGAACCAGGCATTATTCACACATGTAAGATTAGACTTCTATATAGCTTTAGTCACGTGATTACATAATTTCAGTTATCTCTTTACAATATAGATTATTCTACTCTTTAACCAAAGATTGCTTTATTTCCCCAGAAAACTGTTTTACAATAAAATTTTATTTTAAAATAATCCTAAAATTGATATGGAATTGCAAAAGACCATGAATAGCCAAACCAATCTTGAGAAAGAACAACAAAAGTTGGAGGTATCATGCTCCCTGATTTAAAACTATACTGCAAATTTATGATAATCAAAACAGTATGGTACTGGCACAACAACAGACACATAGGTCAATGGAACAGAATAGCCCACACGTAAACCCTCATGTATATGTGGTTGATTAATGTACAACATAGGAGACAAGAATATACATTGGAGAAATTAGTTTATTCAACAAATGGGAAAACTGGACAGATAATATTAAAAAAAAAATAAAACTGGACCACTATTATACTATACAAAAATATCATTTCAAAATGGAATAAGACTTAGTGGTGAAACCTAATACCATATTACTCCTAGAAGAAAACATAGATAGTAAACTATTTGACATCAGATTTGTACAATCTTTTTTAATATGTTCCCTTGATCAAGGGAAACAAAAGCAAAAATAAATAAATATGACTTAATCAAACTAAAAATCTTCTCTAGTGAAGGAAACCATAAACAAACCAAAAAGACAACCTACTAAATGGGAGAATATATTAAAAAATGATATGTTGGGGAAGCTGGGATGGTTCAGCAGGTTAAGTGCTTGCTCTGCAGCCCCAGGGACCAAGGATCGAATCCCGGCCCAGGCCCATGTGGACCCATGTGCTGCACTAGGGTGTGCCTCCTATGCAGGGGGCCCCTAGTTTGGTTCTTGCCACCCGGCTTGAGGGGGCATGCCTCCCATGCAGGAAGCCCTCAGCCCAGTTCCCATCCTGCTTGGCCCCCACCCACCCGTGTGGAACGAAACCAAACCATATTGAAAACTGATGATGTACAGCTATGGAGACTGCTCTGGGCCCACCCCTTTCTCTCTGTCTCTATCAAAAACAATAAAGTCTTTAAAAAAAAGATAAAGATATGTTCATTGCATCATTATTCACAATCGCCAAGACATGCAAACAACCTAAGTGCCCATCAATTAGTAATTGAATAAAGAAGCTGTGGTACATTTACACAATAGAGTATCACATGGCCATAAAGAATAAAATTGTACCTTTGCAACAACATGTATGGAACTGGATGATATCATGTTAAATGAAATAAGACTGAGGAAGGCAAATACCATATGATTTCACTTATATGTGGAATCTAAAGAACAGAATTAAAGAACCATCAAAAACGAACAAATCAAAACAAAAACAAAAAACAAAAAACACCTCATGGACACAGACAGCAGTTTGGTGGCTGCCAGAGAGGGAGGCAGATTCAAGTAAATGGTGATGGAAAAAAATTGACTCTGGGTGGTGAACTCACGATGCAACACATAGACAATGTATTGTAGAATTGTACAACTGGAACCTATATAATTTAACCAGTGCCACCCAATAATAAAAAAAAATGTATTTGATGAGGGGTTGATATCCAAAATACATAAAGAACTCATACAACTCAATAACAACAGTAAACAATCCAATTCAAAATAGGCAGAGGACATGAAGAGACATTTCTCCAAAGAAGACACACAGATGGCCAACAGATATGAAAAGATGCTCAACATCACTAATCACGAAAGTGCAATTCAAAACCACAATGAGATATCACTTCACACTAGTCAGAATGGCTATTATCAAAGAGTCAACAAATAATATGTGTTGGAGAATGGCAACCCTTAGGTACTGTTGGTGGGATTGCAATTGATATAGCCACTGTGAAAAACAGTATGGAGTTTCCTTAAACTACAAACAGATTTACCGTATGATCTAGCAATTCCACTTTTAGGTATTTAGAAAACAAAAACACTAATTTGAAAGATATATGCATATATATATATATATAAATGAACTTTAAAAAGTGAAACAAATGAACAAACAAAACACAACAGACTCATAGAAGTGAAGATTAAACTGATGGTTGCCAGAGGGGTGGGAATTCGGTGATAGGTAAAAAGGGGGAAGGGGAAGATAGTCAATAATATTGTGGTAAGTTTGCATGGTGACAAATGAGCACTAAACTTAGTATGGTGATCACATTGTAAGGTATATATAAATGTTGAACCACTGTATCGTACACCAGAAACTAATATAATATATACAAACTATAATTAAACTTTAAAACTAAATATATATATATATATATATATATATATATATATATATATATATATATATATATATATATATATATATATATATATATTGGTTTAAATATTGGTATAAAACTGGTATAACTTTTTTTGAGGAAGTAAAAGAATCTCCTCATGTTTGATATTATAGAACATTGAGAAATTGGTTAATAAATGCTCCATCTCTTTTTCAAAGATAACTGAATATTAAATGACCCAGATGCCTGGTACTAAGGAGTACCTTATGATTCTAATTCATGTGCTGAAGGTAATGTTTCCTTTGGCTAAAGCCCTAGTACTTGTTAAGAAATTAATGTATCTGAGGATTATTTCACTTATCACTTCATAGAGAATTTCCTTTCTAGTGAATTGAAAATAAAATATGACTGAAGATAATTCATTTTTCACCTATTCATACTTTTGTACATTTATTCAATCAGGACATAATTATTGAATATTTTCCAGGAGGGATGAAAGATGACAAAGGTAAATAGTGTTTATCAGCTCAAGAAACTAAAACAATTTCCCAAAGTAATAGATGCTGCTTATAGTTGAAGAACATATAAAAATCTTTTCTCCCAATTAAATAGCTCTATAATGTTATGACTTATTCTTAATGCACTCTTCACTATTAGAAATTATATATTGAAGTATTTAATTATTGTCTTTATTAAATGACCTACACTAGAATGTAAGATGAATGAGAAAAAAGACTGGTTCATCTCTATTCCCGGCAGTGAAAACAGTGCCTGGCACAAGGAAGACATTTAATAGATATTGACTGACTGACTGAATGAATTAATGAAGAAGCGATTAACCTTACCTAGAAATTTTTGAGAATGTTTCAAAGATAGAAATAATTGGACTGCATTTTAAAACCTCAATTTAAGTTGAGTACATTCAGTAGGGGTGTGAAAGTTTTCTTGCAACTGATTTATGAACTTTCCATTTTAACCTATCAAAAATGGATTGTCTGATAAGGTTTTATGAAAGAGCAGCAACAGGATACTGTTTGTTGGGGAATCATTCCTACAGTAATGCAAAAGTTGATTGGGGAAGTACTTGAGGTGGATCAGGAAGAACAATTAGGAGGCTACTGTAACAGTCCAGGCAGGCAACCATACAGATTAAACCATGCCCCCGTTGAAAGTGAGGAAGAGAAAGTGAAAATGAATGATTCCTCATTCACGGGAGCTCAGTTTACATGGGCCCTCTCCTCTACAGCACTTTATCTACAGCACTTTATCCACTGATGGCATTAAATGCTACCAGGCACACCGGCTTCTTAACTTGAGCGTCGTTCAAGAATAGAACTCAAGCCAAGTAAAATGCAATTTTCTCGGTATGGGCTTCATCTAAAAACAAATGAGCACAGCAGTTCCTAATTTCGAGGCTAGAAACTTTTTCACCGAGGTAGGGAGATCAATTTGAAATAACAACAACAAAACAGGATGTATTCTGTGGCAAACAACTCTCCAAAGGTGAGCTGGCCAAGGGGAGGTTTGCAAAATCCATTCTTGCTACAAAACAAAATTAAAAAAACAAACCAACAAAAAGCTCCAAGTTCCTAGGAGTGGAACAAAAACTCAGTGTAAATGACCTTACATTTTCAATGTTTTTAACATAGTGATTTGAGGATGAGGTAGGATGGTAATTGCTAGCATTTACCCTGGTTCTAAAATATATTACTGATTGTGTGATACCATTGCTAGGGACCCATCTCCAATCATATATGCTCAAGAGCCCATGGGACAACAATGATGTTAGGACATGATAGTTTAGCTGGTGGAAGAAGGGTTGTCACAAATCATTATAATATTAAATAGAGTTAAAATATAGATGCTTGAGAATACTTTCCTTTATTACAGCCAATTCAAGATTATTACTACGATAAGACCACATTCACCCAGTGGCATTGTGCCTTCCTTTCTTGAACGTAAATGAAGGGGTTGGAATACCAGGTCATTGGGGAAATCATCTCCCTGGCTATCCATGAGAGGAAGGTGTAAATATGATGATTGCAGTTAAAAAAAAAAAAAAAGAGTTTGATAATCATTGACCACACAAGATTATTTTGAACTTCTCTAATGACAATAAAAATCTTTAGGGCCTGGCTCCAACCTCTTCTTTTTCCAAGAACTACGTGCCTAGGACATACTTGATGTTTGACATTGTTGGACATGTTGCACTTTTTTTACCTGTTTCTGTTGCCCAGAATGTCCTTTTTGTTCCTCCACCCTCCAGTCTCTTTGAGATGCTCTCTGACTCCCCTCCTGGAGCCAGGCCCACAGCATCCTCACACACTTCTAATTGCAGCACCTGCCTGACTTTACAAGGTTGATGTGTTCAGGGTTCATCTCCCTAAAAAACTGTGAGGCCCTTAAAGAGAGCGAGGCTGTCTTGCTCGTTTTTGCAACATGCCTGACTCACAGTGGTGTTTAAGGAATGTTTAGTAAATACTGAAGCAGTAACATCAAGAAATGTTTCATTCGTGATCATTTGTTTTATGTTATAAGCCTAATGAAAAAGAATTACACATCTATTTTGACATGTGTCTTCTGGTGGAAAGAATTACTTCATATCTTGGCCATGTTAATTTAGCAAATATTTTTTTGAACATTTCTGGGCTAAACCTGTGGTGATGTCATGATCAAAGATGAATAAAACAGTGTTTCTACTCTCAGGTTGCTCACAACCATGAGCCATGTACCGATCCCCAACCTTTCCATCGAATACGTGTATGTGCACATATCCACACATCACAGTGAGCTGCAGGACGATTACAATTCATTAGGCTGTGCTAAAATGGGGTCATGGCATTAACTCTATGCTCTACAAGCAGAGCTAAGACAAGGAGAAATTAAATCTAATGTTAATTGTGAGTAGAGACTGGGGCTTGGGTTCTTCCCGACTTAAGTACATAGTATTAAACTTCTTCTTAGATTGGAGTCATATTCTGTTATAGGCTTGGAAAGATCCCTGACTCAGTCTTCTGAGAAATAGAAAATGGAAGTCCTTGATCCTGCGTGTAATCAACCTTCAGGAGATTGCTTAAAGGGCAGGGTTTTCTCATCCTGAATCTAGAACTCAATATTTGGGATTTAGTCGGCAGCAGGAAATGGACTCTTAAGAAAGCAAGTGAATGTTATCTAGGATTGCCCCATGAGAGTGAAATGCATGATGGAAAGGAGAAATAAATGTCACTGATAAGAACATCATTCATAGTCTCAAAGCCCTGGTCTGGGATGCTTGTCCTATGTGAAGCTAGTTTCCCGTTGCTCTGACCTGGATAGCAGGAGGGAAATCTGTGTCTGACACCACAGGAGGAGACAGGATTTCCAAACGCTGGCTTGGAAAACAAGCAGAAACTGTGGGTATGTTAATCATGATATTTTAAATATCTTTGCTTAGGGCATGTTTTTGGAGAGGTGCTGTTAACCCCTGAAGACCTACTGTGGATTCAAAATGAGAGGCTGTATGGAGCAATGGGGAACACATAGGCTTTCGATTCCAGCAGATCTAGGTTGGTTTCTAATTCCACCACTGTGTGCCTTTGGATAAGTCAATTCACTTCCCTGAGGCTTCATATTCTTATCCATAAAATGGGTATAGTAATTATTTACTATGTTGCCTAAATGCTGCTTACTTAGTAAGCTCTATGAATGGTGGTAATTATTAATGTCACATTGGTAGCGGTTCAGACCAAGCTCTGAACCAGATATATCTAGGCCCAAATCCTGGTCTCTAGCCTTGAAGAGATTTGTGATCCTGGAGAAATTATTTTACCTCTTCAGTTGCTTAACTTATAAATAGATATAATAAAAAATATAGCCAGATGGATTTGTGGTGAGGATCAAGTGAGATGATTTACTTAACACTCTCAATACAATACCTACAATATAATATATATTCAATAAAAGCTAGCTATCATCGTCATCATCTCTAACCCCAGTGTAACCTTCGGATATCTGCTTCTTTCACCATTGACATGGGCCAGGCAGAGTGTAAGTCAAATTTTTGTCTACTTATAATAGCCTTAAGGCAGGTACTGCCCATTATTCTTCCCTACCTCCTAAGCCTTACCCAAAGTATACTCTAGGCTATCTACTACTTTCCCTAACTAGTATTTCATGTAGGTCAATAAAGTTCTTTCTCAGAGATTATGGTACCTCATTGAGCTGGCAACTTTAAGAGTCTGAATGGTCTGCTATAATGAAGAACTTAAAGAACTTAAATTGGGCAGAGATATAGGCCTTGAATCAGCAGCCTCATCATAATGACAATCACCATTTCCTGACCAGTATCTACGTTCCAGACACTGTGTGTTTCGAGTGCATAATCTGACGCTTTCCGTCTATACTCTTGTGGAGCACCTAGGAGGGAAATGAGTGGGAAGATGGCACTAAGTCATGAGACATGTGAAGAAGGCCTGGCTCTCGGAATATGTTCTGAATAGTCTCAGTTCCGTGCTTTTCTCAAATGGTTTCCTCTCTCAGGAATGTCTCCTTCACCGTGAACTATCTCCTCTGTGCTTCAAGGCCCTATCTACCTGGCATCTTCTCCGTGGGAAGGATCCTAGCCATCCTCACTGTGTTAACTGCCTCGCCTGTGTTCCCTCACACCTGCCCATAATGTTTCCGTAAGTTCTAGCTGTGTTATAATTGGTAAATTGTCTGTCTCCACCATAACTTTAGGAAAGAGTCTTATTCATATTTCTATCTTCAGTAACCAGTACAGGGCTTAGCAATTAGTGAATGCAAAGCATATATTGTTTTTTGAAGTACAGTTGACACTTGAACAGTATGGGGGTTGGTGCACTGAACCTTAATCAAGTTGTAAATCTGCGTATAACTTTTGACTCTCCCCAAACTTAACTACTTATTGTTGACTGGATACTTTACTGACAACATTAACACATATTTTGTATCTTATATGTATCATAAACTATGTTTATAATAAAGTAAGCTAGAAAAAAGAAAATGTTATTATTAAAATAAGAAAAAATGCATGTACAGCATTTATTGGGAAAGAAACAGCATGTAAGTAGACATGTGCATGTCAAACCCATATTATTCAAGGGCCATTTGTACAGTTTGTCTTTGAGACACTCCACCTGCTATATTAGGGCCCTTCCCCTCCTAGCATAAAGACCTTGGCATCAACATGGAACTTGAACTTAAATTCTGTTTTTGCAAAGAAAAAACTATTATTAATAAGCTGTAAAAATCCTCCTTTTGTATGTAAACAAATAAGAGCCATTGAAGTTTATCACACATTTTGTTGAATTATTTAAATAACTGTTAATAAGGTAAAACTTCAAGATATACTTTTTAGGATTATATATAAAGGTATATGTATATGTGTCTATATAGTTGTTTAAAGAATGAGAAATGAGAATGAGATGAAGGAGAATTACACATGTAGATGTAAGTTACGGTCAAAGTTCTAGTTCCTGTGATAGATAGGAGATAAGCCTGTATTAATTGGATTCTATTGTTACAAATCACACAGGTTATGTAAGGAAAGATGATGGGAATGTGTCACAAAGCAGTAACTATAATAGTAATAATAATACGTATTAGTAATCTATTTTTGTCACCTTAAGATTGAAAGGCAAACAAGACAACATAACAAAAAGGCAACAAATCTCTCAATGTATTGTCTTTTTTTTCCTTCCATTTTTCTAAGGATCAGTTTAAAATTATGTTATGGCACAGCATAGGTAGTGTGTGAATCGACTTTTAGAACAGTGATCTAGTCCAACCAACTCAATCTTCCAAGAGGTTAAGACTTCTAAAGTGAGCCCTGGAGTTTGGATGAAAGAGCAAGAAAAGATTAGCTATACATGAAGGTCAGGTGACAGACGGTTGGTTGAAAAATGTGTAGACAGATTGTAGAGGAGACACCTGGAGATGCTGGGTAGTAAACAGATTCAGGATAAGTTGGGAAGAACAATCATCTGAAAAAAGCACTGCCACTATTCTTGCTTATTACTTTACATCTGCTTCCTATCTGAGATAAAAGGAAATTCACTCTGATGTAGGGAGAAAAGGTAATGGGAGCTGTAGTTCTCACAAATGTCTCTTCAACTCTATAGTAGGGAAAGTTTCCACGTATTCTACTTACTAGCAGAACTTGTATGGAAAGACTGTTAGAAGTTACAGTCCTTACAAAAATGCTGCAATGACAAATCTACCTGCCTATTCAGTGATTGATCTCAACACATCACTACCCTATTTAATGCCCTTCTGTCACTTTCCATAGCTTTAAGGTAATGTTTAAGTTTGTACAAGACATCTATGACTTGGTCCTGCCTTACCTGCCCAGCCTCATCAACCATACCTCCCTCAGAGGCACCTTCAACCAGTCTTCCTGAGTGGGTCGCTGCTTTTTCACTATATTATGCACATTCCACCTTTGCATGTATAGCTTTGTCTAGAAGGCTGTTTACCCCTTTGTTGTCTAGGTAGTTCCACCAATGCTCCAGTATTTCTTCAGGTATTCCATCTCTAGGAAACCTTGCTTGACAACCTGAGTAGGCAGGCTCTCCCTCTACCCATCTCCATATTTATAGTAATCATTGGCTTACATTTTGGTCTCTGCTCCATACCAAGAGATATTAAGGTTATTTAGTTCCATAAGGCTCATATACCTTTTAGAAGGCCAATGCCTTATCCATTAGGCCACTGGGGTGGGCAACATACATTTTAGAATGAGGCAGGGGAAGCCGGGATGGGTCGGTGGGTTGAGCGCTCACTTTGCAGCGCCGGGGACCAGGGATCGAATCCCGGCCCTGGCCTGTGCGGATCCATATGCTGAACTGGGAGCTCCCCTAGTTCAGTTCTCCCTCTGTCTCTGTCTCTGTATCTCTCTCTCTCTCTCTCTCTCTCTCTCTCTCTGTCAAAAATAAATTAAAAAAAATATATTTAGAATGAGGCAAACAATACATAAAAAATGTAGTCATCTTTATAGCCCCACTCCCTAACATGAGCCCATTGTATATTGTGTTCAGTAAATATTTGTTGGATAAGTTGAGTATCAGTCATAATTCTATAACCAAAAGTAATTTCATCAAGTAAAGGGAGATTTACTTTAATCTGGACAGCAGTAAATTCAGTATTTAACTCACCTAGTGGGTGGATTCAGAGACTAGTCTGTCAGGGAGGCTATGAAAGAAATTCAAACATTTTAAAATTTTATTTTAAGTTATTAAAAAAAAAAAGTAGTGGGGTTGTATTTTGCCAATACTTTTAGCAAAGCATTGACCTTCTGACTCAGACTTTCCAGGACATTTTGACAATGGGTTCTGTCATTCAGCTCTGAGCCACACTGGCAGACAGAACAAGACAAGGCTCTAGACCCTGACACACAGGCACGCCCACAGCAGGTCAGTCTCGGAAGGGCAGTTTGGCAGTACTTACCACATCTGCTTTCCTGAACCAGCTTGCCAGAATTCCACTCTATATTGGTCACTAAATAAGTGATATATTTTCAATACACAGCAATTTGAAGCATCCCCTTTCATTTCCTCTGGGGAACAGTTCCAACAGTGCCTTTAAAATGCCAATGAATCACCTCTAACTATAGCCTAAAATTATATGATGAAGCCATCTGTATTGCACTGGGAAAACATCATATGGCATAATTAATTCATTGGATGTGATTACTGAGATTCACAGAAATTCAGTTTTGAAAGGGCTCTCATGAGGCCTTGTTGAAAATTCCCAGATTCTTCCAAAAACCTATATTTAAACTTACCAAAGGCATAATGACTGTATCCTTTAGATTATCTAGTCACAACTTAAATATTTGCCACTAATGAGCTTGTAAAATAAAAAAAAGAAAGACATTTAATCTCTCTAGGCCTCAGTGTCTCATTTCTAAAAGTGGGAGAAGGAATGCATTATCTATATTTTCAAACTCTGACACTGTGATTCCACGGGTGTATTTAGAGCCCCTTTACAGTTACTGGGAAACTAAGGGATGCCCTCTAGTACATAGCATTCCCTTCACATGCTTCTGTTAGAAGTATAACGATGTGATATTTTCTCTTACGTTTCTACCTCTCATTTTACTGGAAAAGAGGAGTTGACATTAAAGTCAGAATTACCAGAACTAACACTGTCCTAGCTGCCTCTTGCTTTACTAGTCCTTGAATTAACCAACTTCGTTGAGAAGTAAGTCAGTATAGAAACTATAGGATTTTAAGTCAGAAGATAGAATTAGAATGATGGCTTAGGAGATTTTCATCTGTGAGGCTCTAGGTAAATTACAAGGTTATTTACCCTCTGGACCGTAATAAAATACAGTAGACTCTCCATTAACTGGTTGCTTGAAAGTGCAGGTTGCTTAAGTGTCAGCTAACAGAGATTCTACTTACATTTATCCAGCATCTTCCAATCCCCATGGGTGCTGACTAACTGAGAGTCTACTGTAATCGCTTTCTCATAAAGCATCTTAGCCCAAGCTCCAGAGGAAGCAGATCCTGAGACAAACTTTTATGTGGGAGCACTTAACTGGAGAGTGTGATTATAGTAGCAGACACAGGAGACAGGGGAGCAAGGCAGAAAAGGAGTAAGAATGGTACAGAAATGTGTTATTGACTTGTTACTTGAGCCAAGATTATTTGAGAAGCAGTGCAAAGTATGTCTCAGATCTCTTTATCAGGAACTAAGAAGAAAGCATTTGTCCTTTGGCTTTGAGGGGGATCAAAGTTTTGCACCTCAAAATGTGCTTTTTGGGATAGTAAAGTGACTAAGAAACAAGAACCTTCAGAAAGAATCTTTGACCCTTCCCCCTTCTTGCTTAAAGGAATTCATATAGAAAAACCTGCTTCTGGAAGGGAACCTTGGCATAGTCTCCTTAGCATGATTACATTAGCACAGACAAATTAGCACGTATGTGATGGACAGGAAGAAATCCAACAAAGCCTTTTTCCATCATGTCCCTTCGATTCTGGATGGCCCAGCAAAAATTCACTTGCCACATGCTTACTTTTTCTGTAATGCATGTGAGTTACCTACTTTCCCTTTGGATTCCTAGACCCTATTCCCCCCCACTTCTCCTTTGTCCAGGAGATCATATAAGCTGCAATTGCTCCAGGTATGTTGGGTTTTACATTTTATGGCACCTCTGTATGTACATTGTAATAAACTTACCATACATTTTGTTCTGTTAGTCTGTCTCTGTTAATTTGATTATTAGCCCAGATAGAAGAAATTAGAAGATGAGAAGGAAGTTATTTTTGCTACCACACAATTTTGGTGAGCTAGCCACATGGAGGCTAAAGAATATGCTACTAAATAATAAATGGGTCAACAACGGTATCAGGAAGAAATCAAAAGATACCTTGAGACAAACAAAAATAAAAACATGACCCAAAATCTATGGGACATAGCAAAAACAACCCTGAGAGAAAAAATCATACAATGTAGGCCTACCTCAAGAAATAAGAAAAATCTCAAATAAACAGTCTAAATTTATACCCAAGGGAACTGGCAAAAGAATAGCAAAGTCCAAAGTGAGTACAAGGAAGTAAAATATTAAGATCAAAGTGAAAATATATGAAATAGAGGCTAAAAAAATAATAAAATAGATCAGTGAAACCAAGAGCTGGTTTTTCAAAAGAATAAACAAAATTAACAAAACTTCCACTAGACTTAAGAAAAAATGAGATAGGACCTAAATAATAAAATCAGAAATGAAAGATAAGTGACAACAGACATTATATAAACATAGAAAATTTTAAGAAAATACTAAGAACGGCTATATGCCAACAAACTGGACAATCTGCATGAAATGGATACATTTCTAGAAGCATACTATCTTCTAAGGTTGAATCAAGAAGAAAGAGAAAAATCTGAACTGACCAATTACTAATAAAGAAATCAAATCGGTAATCAACATATTCCAATAAGCAAAAGTCCTGGATCAGATGACTTCACAGGTGAATTTTGCCAAACATTTAATAATGTAGTCTTTTCAAATTATTCCAAAATATTAAAGAAAAGGGAAGGCTCCAAGCTCTTTTTACAAGGCCACCGCTACCCTGATTCCAAAACTAGACAAAGACTTTACAAGATAAGAAAACTATAGGCAGATATCCCTAACTGACATAGATGCAAAAATCCTCAAAATATACTAGCAAACCAAATTTAGCAAAACGTTAAAAAGATCATATACTATAGTCAAGTAGATTTTATTTCTTGTTTTCAAGGTTGGTAGAATGCTCACAAATCAATTAATGTGATATGCCACATAAACAAAATGAGAAATAAAAATCTTATGGTTATGTCAATAGATGCAGAAAAAGTGTTTGAAAAAAATCAGCATAGATTTATGATAAAAACTCTCAGCAGATTGGAAATAGAGGAAATATATCTTAACATAATAAAGGTCATATGTGACATTCCCATAGCTGACACCGTGCTCAATGGGAAAAAGCTAAAAACATTTCCTTTGGATCAGGAATGAATGTCCACTTCCACCACTTTATTCAACATAGTATTGGAAATCTAGCCACAGCAATCAGACAAGAAATAAAAGGTATCCAGATTGGAAATGAGAAAGTAAAACTGTCATTATCTGCACATGACATTTTACCATAAATAGAGAACCCCAAAGACTTCACCGAAAAAAAAAAAAATAGCACTGATAAATAAATTTAGTAATGTAGCAGGATACAAAATATTTAGAAATTGGTTGCATTTTATACACCAATAGCAAACTACCAGAAAGAGAAATTAAAAACACAATTTCATTTACAATCGCGTAAAAAATACCTAGGAATAAATTTAACAAACAAAAAAAAAGACTTGTACTCAGAAAATTATAAGACATTAAAGAAAAGTTAAAGAAGATACAAATAATTGAAAATATGATACCATGTTTATAGATAGGAAGAATTAGTTAAAATGTCTATATTACTCAAAGCAATATATTGATTTAATGCAAATTCTACCAAAATACCAATGGCATTTTTCATTGGTATTTTGGGCAACTAGTTTCAGTTATAATTTTTTTCATAGAACTAATAGAACAAGTTCTAGTTCTAACAAGTTCTAAAATTTATATGTAACCATAAAAAGTACTTGAATAGACATGGCAATCCTGAGAAAGAAATACTGCATATCAAACTATACTACAAAGCCATAGTAATCAAAATAGCATGATATTGGCATAAATACAGACACATAGGTGAATGGAATAGAATAGCAAGCCCAGAAATAAATCCATGCATATATGGTCATTTAATCTACAACAAACGAAGCAGGAATACAAGGGCTGTTTGGAAAAATATCTAGACATTGCCAATATAATGAGACCAGTTACATGGCTGTATACTTTCTGGACAACCCTCATTTATGTTGGGGTAAAAACAATCTATTCAATAAATGGTTCTGGGAAAACTGGAGAGATACATGTAAAAATTGAAATTGGGCTACCTTTTTACACCATATATAGAATTAGCTCAAAAAATGAATTAAAAATTTAAATGTAAGACCTAAACCGATAAAACTCCTAAAAGAAAATATAGGAAGTAAGCTCTCAGACATTACCCTTACTAATATTTTTACTGATATATTGCCTCAGGCAAGGAAAAGTAAAGAAAAAATAAACATTGGGACTGTAGAGAACCAAAAAGGTTTTGCACAGCCAAAGAAACCATCAACAAAACAAAAAAACATCCTTCTGAATAGAAGAAGATATTTTCCAATGATATATCTGTTAAAGGGTAATATCCAAAATTTATAAAAAAGGAAAACAAACTCATGTAACTCAACACACATACACACAAATCTAAGAAAAAGTGGATCAGAGGATCTGAATAGACATTTCTCCAAAGAGGACATACAGTTGGCCAATAGACATATAAAAAGATGTTCAACATCATTACTCATTAGAGAAATGCAAATAAAAACTATAATGACATATCACCTCAGACCTGTCAGAACAGCTATCTCCAATAAATCAACAAGAAACAAGCATTGGCAAGTGTGGAGAAAAGGGAACCCTCATGCATTGCTGGTAATGAACACACTTTGTTTTTATTTACCTGCTCTTAAAGAGTAAAAAATATATATATAAATACATATATATTTTTTTTGTTTTTTGACAGCGAGAGACAGAGAGAAGGGAGAGGGCCCAGAGCAGTCTCCATAGTTGACAGCGTTAGTTTTCTATATAGTTTCACTCCCCAGGTGGGCGCAGGGCTGCGCAGGGCAGGAACTGGGCCGGGAGCCTCCTGCATAGGCTCCGGCAAGAACTGAACTGGGGGCACATCCCAGTTCAGCATATGGGTCTGCATGGGCTGGGATTTGATCCTTGGGTTCCGGGGCTGCAAAGCGAGTGCATAGCCCACTGAGCCATCCCAGCTTCCCCTAAAGAGTAATAGTAATTGTGTCATTTTGACACTAACAATGGGGATACTTGAGCCTCATTTAATTAACTAGATTAATACAATGAACATATACTTTAATACTATCTTTTGCTTTTTGATACCTGTCCTAAAGAGAACACCAAGGTGGGAAAACCTGATGAGCGAGGGCTTATTCAACAAATATAATAGTTTAGAGTGAGATGAAATACTTGCAAAGGTTTTTTTTTTCTTCTTTTTTCTATCTGTGAAATCACAAACGCCACAAGCAAGCTCGAGTTGTTAAGTATAGTTCTTAGGCAATTTAAGTGGATTCCTGATATTGGGAAAATCATCCATTCTAAGTACTTCTTTACCTTTCCCCTCTAAAATCACAATAATTATTGTCACTCATTAATACATAGCAAGTCAAATTGTAATAAGTTATATTATTATACAAAACTTTTCATACCTATCATATTTAATCTTTCCAGCAAAACTATTATGGAGATTGCCTGTTCTTAGCTGAGAAGAACTGATACTCAAAACTATTAGTATCTCTTTCCTGCTCACAAAGCCATCAAGTGGCAATCCAGATATAAGCCAGCTTATACCATCTTCAATTATTTTTATGTTTTTTCACATTATCTCTGTTGACTACTTATGGTAGAGGGACAATATTATAGTGAATAAAAATAACATTGACAATAAGGACCTTCACTTAAACACAGGGTGTTCTAAGAGACAATTGAAAAAAATGTATGGGCTTTTAAACAATTATAGACATAAAAAATGCTATTGAAAATGTCAAGAGAAGGTGGCTGGGAGGCTGGAGATGAATTGTTTGATTATAATTAAGAATATTGGTAGTTTGTGAATCTATGTACCTGGCAACTTGAAATATTTTTGAAATTACAGTTGACATATTAGTTTTAGTGTACAACAGGGATGTTTATAGACCTTATGAAGAGATCACCCTAGTAAGTCTAGTACTATCTGACATCATACATAGTTCTTACAATATTGTTGACTGTATTCCCTGTATTGTACTATTTATTCTCATAACTATTTTTATAATGGCCAATTTGCACTTCTTAATCCTTTGACCTTTTGAAATATTTAAGACAACACAGAGCTGTTATATTACATCTGCTCTAGAATATAGAACTATTTATTAAATAGGAAGTATATATTATTTAATTTCTCTGTTAGAAATTCCCAACCAAAGATGATTTCTACTGACATTTAGAAATGTAAATCCCTTGTAGGAATTTTACAAATATTTATTGAACATTGCATATATCTGGTATAGGTAATAGAGACTTCAATTGCTATCTTCATGGATCTAACATTTTAGTGATGTAGACAGACATTTATTAAATGATTACAAGGAGAATATAAGTTTGCAATTGCAGTAAGTACTGTGATAGAGAAATACATGGTGATTCGAAAGTTTGAAATAAGAATTTGACGTAGCCCCTCAAGCCCCGACTTAACATTTGGGGACTTAACCCTCAAACCCCGATTTAACATTTGGGGACTTAACCCTCAAGCCTCGACTTAACATTTGGGGACTTAACCTACCCAGACGGCATTTAAATTTGTCTCAAATACATGGTGTGGACATTGACTTCATTTAAATGCGATATCTCAAAAAGTGTATCATCCACATTCGCAAAAATTTTGATGAATGAGGCAAGTGGACGTAAGCTGAATGCCGAAATGCTGCTGGGAGAGAAAAAAGGGTCCGTACACAGTACACAAAACGCTGCTGGGAGAGAAAATAGGGTCCGTACACGTGTACGTCCAAAGGGCTTGAGGGGCTAAACAGTGAGTCGAACAAAGCAAAGGACAAAATACCAGTTATGCAGAGGACAGTATAGGACTTAACAAAGTGAAAAAGGAAGAGCATTTCAGATAAACATAAGCTCATTACAGATGGCCTATTGCAAAAAGTCAGCATTGTGAGCATCAGAGGCGTAAAGAAGACAATGTGATTTATGGGAGTGAACTCTACAAAATAAACATATTTTGTAAAGAAGATCATTAGCTTAGTTTTAAAAACATTGTTTGGGGGTAAATATTTAATCCTTAAGATCAGAGGAGAGATTACTATTGAAGATATACATTTGGAAATCATCTTTATAAAAACATGGTGATTGAAGTCTTTGGAAGTGAATTAGATTTCTGGTGGAGGGACTAAACTGCATGAGAACAAAAGGGTCTTGGATTGAGCCTTAAGAAACTCAAATATGTAATAATCAAGGGAAAAGATGGTCTTATATGGTTAAAAGAAAAAGGATGGAAAAGGTATTCCTAACTATAGAGGTACAGAATACTGGAAAAGAAAATTGACAGGATTTAAAGAAAAAATAGATTAAAAAAGAAACTGTTACAGATGTAAATATCCTACTAGAGATCATTGATAAAATAACTAGACATAAAATCAAAAAGTGTAGAGGAAACTCTATCAACCACTTGATGTAACTGACATTCACAAAGCACTCTGCCCAGAGAAAACAGAATACACATACTTTTTTTGTTTAAGTGCACAGGAAATATTCTCCAGAGTAGCTCATAAGATAGGCCACAAAACAAGTTCTCACTGAGTTTCTAAAGACTGAATTAACACAAAGTATACACTGTCATCAAACACACTTAAATTAGACAAAAGGCATTTGAGAAATCCCCAAATACTTGTAAATTGATCAATGTATGTCTAAATGACCCATGGGTCAAAGATAAAATCACATGGTACACTAAAATATTTTGAACTGAATGAAAATAAAAGCACACTACCACCAGAAAAATGTAAGAACATCTGCTCTCAACACTTCCATTTAATACTGTATTGTGTATTCTAACCTGTATAACACTCCTCCTCCCCACAGAACAGGGAAGGGGAGGAGAAGCGTGACTAGGAAGAAGAGGAAGAGAATTTCTGGTATCAGTTTTAAAAGGAGATGTAAGCCATCTTCATTCTCAGACAATATTATCCTGTATGTAGAAAATAAAATATAAGTAATCAACAACAACAACAATGAACCTGCTAGAACTAGTGAATCAGTTTAGCAAGGTTATAGAGTAACAGATTAATACACAGAACTCAGCTATATGTTGTGGTACAATTACACATTGGAATACTACTCAGTGATAAGATGAAATGCTGCCACTTTTGACAACATGGATGGACCTTGAAACCATCATATTAAATGAAATAAATCCGACTGAAAAAATCAAGAAACATATGATCTCTCTTGTAGGTGGAATATAAAACTGAAAGTAACAAAGAAAAAAAACCTCAAGGACACAGTCAATAGTTTATGGTGGTTACCTGAGGTTAAGAAGGTCAGGGGTGGGAGAGTAAGGGAGGGTGGGGGAGTGGTGAAGGGGCATGAGATACATGGTGATGGAAAGAGTAGTGACTAGGTGGTGAGCACATAACACAATACATAGACGATGTAATGTAGAATTGTACACCTGGAACCTATGTAACTTTTACCAACCAATGTCACACCAATACATTTAACAATTAAGAAAAAGAATGTAAAATTGGAATCTATGTAATTTTACTAATCAATGTCACCTTAATTAATTTAATTTTTAAAAAAAGCAAAATCACAATTTCACTTATATTTTTGCATACTAGCTAAAAACAACCCAAAAATGAAGTTAGGGCAATAGTTCCACTCAAAAAGAACTTAAAAAAAAAGGCAAATTGCTCAGAAATAATTTTAACAAAAAATATATGTAATGTTTGTACATTATAAATTACATAGCATTGCTCAGAGAAATTAAAAATTGAGATCAGGTATGTAAATAAAGAAAACTCAAGAGAATCAACTGAAAGATAATTAGAAATAATAACACAGTTCATTAAGTGGATAGATACCAAAATAAAAATACAAAATAAAATGCCTTTTCCTAGTTCAAAAATAAATAGTTCAAAAATACAAAGGGAAAAAATTATCATAACATAATAAAACAAAGTAACAGTAAATTTTCTTCTATAAAATGTAAACAAGAGAACATGTAAGATTTTAATAGATGGAGAAATAATTTCTTTTAATTATTTTATTTTTATTTTTATTTTTTTATTGTTTTTGACAGAGAGAAAGAGAGAGATACAGAGACAGAGAGAGAACTGAACTAGGGGCACGCCCCAGTTCAGCACATGGGTCCTCACCGGCTGGGGCCAGGACCCGATCCTGGGGACCCGATCCTGGGGACCCGATCCTGGGTCCCTGGCGCTGGAAGGTGAGCGCTCAACCCACTGAGCTATCCCGGCTTCCCCAACTAACTACTAAAATACATATATTAATTTTTCTGAAATTAATTTGTAATTTTGATGCAAGGCAATAAACATTTGAAGAATTTTGGGGGCAGATTGTCAAACATGATTCTAAAATTCACCTTGAAGGACAAATGAATGAAAATTACTAAAAACTCTAAAAGGTAAGGAGGGTACTGCTTTACCATTACAAGTGTTTCCTGCGAGGTCACAATAATTAAAATAAAATGATAAATAGGGGTCAACAAACAGGTCAATGGAGCAGAAAAGGTAGCTCTAAAAATAGACCTTGAATGTATAATATTTAAAAATATCAAGTAGTTGCTTGAAACCATTTAAGCAATGGTTATGATAACCACGTGAACAATGTAAACAATAATTTTATATACTTATTCTATAGAGAAGAAAAGAAGTCAGTTTCATATGGAATCAAGAGTTGAATGTAAAAAAGAAAAGAGCTCACATAAAACCATATAAACAGAAGGAATATGGGTGAATATTTATGTGATTATGTATGGGAAACTTTAAATCTTAATAATAAAAGTTCTCTAAAAGAAAAATAAAGTTCACTAGTTAATAATAAGGCCATATATATGTCAAAAATCATAAACAAAAATAAAAGGCAGAAGACGTATAATATTTGCTTTCTACAAGCACATAAAATCAATTAGATAAAAAACAACAACAACAGTATTCCCCATCCTCTAGGAAGAAAAATATATGAACATATAGCAGTATAAGAAATATTAAAAACTAACAAAAATAGTTACAATAAAATGTTAATTAAAATTCAGTTTTGGCTTTCCTTTGGAAGCTGGCCTCAAATGAGGTTTTTAAATGTTAGTATATTGATATTGATGAGGAGGTGGTAAAAAAATAAATTGGTACAATCTTCTGGCAGATAATTTGGCAGCACATAACAAAAAGCCTAAGATAAAATTTCTATCTTTTGACTAGGTTATTTTTTTTCTTGAAAACTGAATAAAGATACATGTGCCATATTCTTTGGCATTTTTCCAGTTCAAGAAGTCCATAATCTCAGACTCGTGCTTATCATCATTTTGTGCTGCCTGTTTGAAGATTACCACAAGACTTGGATTTATACCAAATCAAGATATATGAGTGCACTCCCATCAACCTGGGAAATCTTTGTTTTCAGAAGACCAATGACCACTTTTTAAAAGAATTATCAGAGGGACAGAAATTGCCTACAGTAAAAGTTCGAAAAAAAAAAAGTTTCAAGGAAGTAAATGGTTTATTTTCAAAACTAGTTGTATTTATCTGTCCTTTTATCCTCTATTTCCTTATCTGGTCTACAATTTGTAGAACATAAAATCCCCAAAATAAAGAACTTTGATTATAATATTGATGGGTTTTTTTTTCTTAAGCTTTTCCCTATACTCTATAAACTAGAAAAAATAGATTTACCCAATTTCTACATATTATATCTCTTTTGCATTTAGAAGTAATAAAGGGAATTCAAATATTAGCTGAAATTGTTATCTGAATAAGCTACTATTTTAAATTGTATGCCTGTCAATTCCTTCCCAATTTCTGTCACTTCTGAGACATGTAAGAGTTAAAACATTTTTTCATCAATACTTCAAAATTTCTGAAAAATTTAGATTGCCCATTTTCACATAGACACAGAAGAGATTTAAGCTGCAAATAGAGCTTAGATGTTATTTGAAGTTAGCCAGTAATCATAAAGCTGGAGGAAATCTAGTTCTAGCTATGCCTTTGTTATGAATAACTCTATAACCTGGTGATTATATGTTTTCCACTGTGGTGTGGGCATAGTTCTATTAGCAGAGAAGGAGACAGTAAGTGGAGTTTACTCAAAGACTGCTCTTTGAAATGCAAATAGGATCATAAACCCACATGCATAAAATTTTCAATAATACACTGCTGAATAGAAAAAAGAGGACCAAATTCAATGATTGGCCCCTTCTTACTTCTTCATACATATTTACTACTGCTATTCTCAAGAAGCTCATGGTCTGTGCCTCTTTTGAAGGGTAGGCCCTCTTTTTGGAATGCTTACTTCATTTCTCACTTTTTTTGTCATGGAGTCTTTTAGGGGCTGCTGGTCTCACCTTCCGAGTGAAAATTTCTCTTTTATATTATCTGGCTCTGCATATTGTTGTTCCTTCATTTTGGCTGCCTCACTCAAATCACTTCACATTTTATGGCTTTTTAAATTTAGAGGAAAATGAAAAGGCACCAGGGATTGTACTTGTTAATTTGTTTTCAACATTCTAGAAACACCTTAATATATACATTAAGTACATAGGATTCATAAGATGTAAGAAATTTAGTGTTGGTCATTCATGAGTAAAAGGTAATAAAAATTTGGGAAAATTGAAATGTGTACAATTTCAAATAGTGGCTTCTTCGGGTAGTGATTACCAATAAGCAATCTCAGTTTTCTTTATTTAATTCCATTATAAAGTAAATGCGTTTTGTATCCTCCTAAGAATTTTGATCAGTCTGGCTCCAATGCTTTGCCATAGAGCTACAAGTGCTCTAAGCTTTTGCTTGTTCTCATTTATTGGTCTTCATTTATTTCCACAGATAGAATAATGAGTGAAGCAAACATGGTCCTGTCCTCAGGGTTGTTAGAGAACTTCAATTTGGTTTTTCCTCTGAAGTAGAGCAGAATTCAGCACTTAGTAATTAGGATTTCAACTTTACTACCACTGAACTTTGGCAAAACTTCATTTTCTCAGTTGTAAAATAAAGAAGGTGATCTGATCACTATCACGCAAACTTCATTCACGCGTGCACATGTGCACACATACCCTACTTTTTCTGTTTTTAACTAAATATATAACCTTCCCTGTCATCCTTGGAGATTCTGATTTGCCTTAAGGCTGACCTTATCCCTCCATCACCAATGTTTAAATCACATCTGAAGCTATGTTGAGTACTCCCTGTGTGTTGAGCACTGGTTTGACACCACTTTGTCTCATTTAATCTTCCCTCAAATATATCCAAGTTCAGGCTATCAAAAAAAGAAGACAATGTCAATTTCTAAGACTTAAGAAGGCAGTTATGCATGTTGTTGTTGGGGAAATACTCCATGTACACCTGTTTACTTATATTCAGGTGAATGACATGAAGGAGGGTCTCCTGGGATTTCTCAGTACGGTATGTGGGGCTCTGAAGCAGTTTTATCTTGCAGAGGTACCAGGCTCCTCATCATGCCTCTTCTGTTCATCTGACCAGCAGAATAGACTTCTTGGCTTTCATGCAGAGTGCTGAAAGATCGAATCTTCATGTCAGTAATTTCTGGTTGCTTGGAAACAATACTCATTTTGCCACTGTGAAGGAATTGGGTCAGCCATGAATGAATCCCTTATAAATTAAAGAAATATAGCCAATTATGGGTTATAAATTGTCCTATTAAATATAGGGACTGTAACACAGTGGTTCTCTCTTTTTTTTTTTTAAACCATAAATGAGAAACATATTTAAAGACTATTTTCCAAAGAAATTCTGTGATAATGAGCAATATCATTTTATTGCAAGAAATGCCTGCTTTATCAAAAGACCCAGTATTTTTTACCACTTGCAGCCAAAGCCATAGTTATTTTTCGACCTCACATTAATAACATAAACTAATGAGGAGCTGGAGGAAATAAAATCATGTCTGTGAGGTACCCTAATTCTATGAGACCTGAGGTGGTGGTTTATATCCTCCAGTCTGGTGAGAACAGCAGAAATGACCATTTGAACATCACAGAAATTGATTTCAAGTGATGAATTTTGGTAGGTTATGAGGGAAAAAGTCTCCAAGCTCCTCTGAAATCTATGCAGACATTTGGGCAGCACCATATGTTGGCAAAGAACTGTGCCAGTACCAAGGAGAAATCAATTTGGCATGCTCAAGGTTAAGACTCCTCTTCTTTCCTTTCCAGGAGGCAGGTGACAAGAGTGGAAAAGTTTTGGGGAGAGAAATCAGTAAAGACCCCTTAGATCTGCCCTGACTGAGGAAATTAAGAGACTTTGGGTGGGTGAGAGCCAGTATGTGTTTATGCCCCGCAAAAGGAAGTCTCCTGAGATTTGAGACAGAGGCCTAGAGTTGCCAAAGGCCTCTCTCCACTTCTAGGATTGGGGAAACTTGTGCAGTAGGATAAGCTCTAACAATTGCATTCAGGCATATTGTTCTTGAAGATTGTCCTTTCAAGAAGCCACATGCTGTATATTAATAGTTATCCCTTTTTCTGCCTCTATTTTGGTTCTTCAAGTGAAATAGTTTGTCTAAAACTAAACACCTTCATTGAAAACTCTTGAAACCGTACTGTAGCCAGTGTGGGCAGTCCATCTTGGGGTTCCATTTTAGCTGATCCTTGAGTACCTGTTCTCTTCACTCTACTTTCCGGGTTCCTCCAGTTTCCTGATTTGAGCTGTGGGCCTCGACTCCTCTTCTTATCCCCTCTGTTGGAATATCCTCTCTGTTAGGATATGTTTGCTGTTATCTGCATTTTTCTCAATAGAACTTCAAATACTGGCACTAGTTACTTAGTCCCTTGCCGCTCCTAGGGCCCTGGGAGATCTATGTTATGGATTTCCCATTGTCTAGTTTTCTCCAATATTAGGAAAAGGAGGCAAGACAGTATTTCCTAGAATTCCCTGGGACGGGGGTGGCGAACCTATGGCACGCGTGCCTAAAGTGGCACGTAGAGCAATTATTTCGGCACGCAGAGCTGTGAATACCATTTAAAAAATTATTGTTTATGCTCTTATAGACATAAAAATAATCGATACCTCTAACTCACTCAATGGGTTGACACGCAAGTCGAGCAAGTATACTCTTATTTCATAAATTTTGGCACTCAATCGCCAAAAGGTTCGCCACCACTGCCCTGGGAGAACATGCTATCAGGCATGATTCTTGAAGCACGAAAATATGCAACCTGTTACAGCTATCTTCTCAACAATTATTAACGATAATTAACAAAAACAATGACAATTTATTAAGCACTTACAAGTATGCATACAAGGTTAGATATTGTACATTCATTGGTTCATTCAACCTCAAATCGACTTTACACATGAAGACACAGAATTCTAGAGAGTCTAACTAACTTGTCTAAAGTTACAATGCTTATGAGTGACAGGGGAGCCGGGATGTTAGTACATTATGTCCATCTGATTTTATTTAATGAGTTTTAACTATCTCTGGAGCCTTATTGAAAAGAGAAGGCCCACTTTCCTCAGCTCTTATTCCTCTTGCTCTGGTTTGGCAAGCCTCATTTCTTTCCCATCGCCTCAGACTTGGATAATTGCTCACTCCATTAGATTGACACCTTGGTTCTATTTTCCAGAATTTCAATTTAGGTTTTAACCTTGGATACTTCCACAGCTCACAGTCCAGTCTTGCTTTTTCCCCATATTATACCTAGATTCCAAAATTGCACATCCTGAGACTTTTCTGGATACTCCGAGATATCCACAAGGAGTTGTGGTAATGAGGCTGAGCTAGTATAAAAGAGAATCAAGGAGGCAGTTCCAAGGTGGCAGTGTAGAGGGACATTGAGCTTCTTCCCTCCCAAGAACCCATTGAATTTATATTTAGAGCAATTACTCATGAGAGCCAATTGAACAGTTTCTATACAACAAACAAAAAAGAGAGAAACCACATAGAGCAGGTTGGGAATTGCAAGAGCTCACTTGTTGCTGAGGGACTAGAAAAAGCAGTGAGCACCATTTTTGCACAGGCACTTGGATATTGGGCAGGAGTTCTATCCAGTTTCTCTGGCCAAGCTGCAGGCCTGCTATTGCACACCCCCAGCCACCAGCTCATGGAACTAGATCCAGCTGGTGCAGGAGGGTGCCACAGTGCATGTACATGGGGACCCTCCCCTGGTGATTGATCCAGTGGGTACAGTAGGGCACCTGGGGCACCTGCACACAGGGCTGCCCCATTTAGAGAAAGTGCAGTTCTGCTGGGCATGCATGTGGGGCTGCTCTGCCTGGAGAATGTGAGGAAGTAGCTAAGCCTTGCAGTGTCTGCATGCAGGGAGCTGCTGTGCATGCACATGGGGCTGCTCACCCCAGAGAAGATGCAAACCAGGGAAAGTGCAGTGGTGTACGGACAGGAGAATGTCTCATCTGGAGAAAGGGCAAAGCTCATAGTGTGCGACCACGTGCACATTCAGAGCAGCCCCATCTAGACTCAGTTAGGGCAACAGATAAAGCAACAGGGTACACTGCATGTACACCGGGCAATAGCACTCAGAGGAGAAAGGCAAGGAAGCACACACACACACACACACACACACACACACACACCAGGATGCCCCACCTAGAACCTATTCCTTCTGGCCAGATGGCATACCAAGCATTGCACATGCCCTCCCCAGCTATAACTGGCATGCCCAAACTATCTGGCACACAGGCTACACAGAAGACACATTTTCACAGTTGGGGTACGTAGCTATTTCATCACAGGAACAAACACAGAAAGTCAAACAAAATGGTGAGACAGAAATACATGCCCCAAATAAAGGAACAAGAAAAGAAACAAAACAAAACAAAACCCAGAGGAAAACTCTAATGAAACAGAGATAAGTCATTTGCCCAATAAAGAATTCAAAGAAGTGATCACAAGGATGTGCAATGAACTAGAGAGTAAAATAGAGGAACTCGAATTACTTTAACAAAAATTTTAAAAGGTAGTAAAGAACCAATCAGAGGAAGAATATAAGAAATTAAACAGAGAATGAATTAGAAAAAGATGAGCTGCAGGTTTGTTAATACAGAATAGTTTGGCAACCTGGAAGACAGAATAGTGGAAATCACCCACAGAACAGCAAAATAATAATAAAAAAAAAAAATTAAAAAAGAAAGGATAATTTAGGGGACCTCTGGAACATAAAGCAACATAAAATATTCTAACCTTTGCATTATGAAGATTCTAGGTGGAGGAGAATGGGGCAGAGGGTAGAAGTGAGGAAATAATGGTTGAAAACTTTCTTCCCTTTTTTTTAAATTGGTTTTTGACAGAGAGAGACAGACAGAGAGAGACAGAGAGAAGGGGAAGGGCCCAGAGTAGTCTCCATAGTTGACAGCACTAGTTTTCCATATAGTTTCACTCCACAGGTGGGCGCAGGGCTGCGCAGGGCAGGAACTGGGCCAGGAGCCTCCTGCATAGACCCCAGCAAGAACTGAACTGGGGGCACACCCCAGCTCAGCATATGGGTCCGGCTGGGCCAGAACCAGGATTCGATCCCTGGTCTCGAGGGCTGCAAAGCGAGTACTTAACCCGCTGAGCCATCCCAGCTTCCCCAAAAACTTTCTTAATCTGGGGAAGAAAACAGACATCCAGCTCCAGAAGGCACAGAGTCTCAAATAAAATGAGCCCCAAAAGGCCCACACCCAGATATATTGTAATTAAGATAGATAATGTTACTTATGTAGAGACAATCTTGAAGGCAGCTAGAAGAAAACAAGTCAATTGCAAGGGAACCCCATTAAGTTATCAGTTTATTTCTCAGAAGCAACTTTACAATCCAGAGGGAAATGGCAAGAAATATTTAAAGTGCTGAAAGAAAGGAGCCTATAATCAAGAATACTATATCCAGCAAGGTTATCAATCAGAGTTGAAGGAAAGTTTCTCAGACAAGAAAAATTAGAGGAGTTTATCACCACTAAATTAGATTTACAAAACAAAAAATGTTAAAGGCTCTTCTTTATGCCAAAAAGAAAAGGCCATAAACCAAAAATAAGAAAATTCAGGAAAGAATAAAATCACACTGGTAAAGGCAAGTATATAATAAACACAATAAAACAACCCCTTAAAAAACTAATATGAAGATTAAAAGAGAAAAGGAGCACAATTACCTAAAACTACAATAAACAGAGGATACACAAAACAGAAAGATAAAGACATGATATCAAAACCAAAGAATGGAGGGGGTCATAGAAATGTAGTGCTTTTAGAATGTGTTTAAGCTGAAAAACATATCAGCTTAAAATAGACTATTGTAGGTACAGATAAATACCGGTATATATGAACTTCATGGTTATCACAACCAAAAATGTACAAAAACTACACACACACAAAAGAAATAAACACAAAATAAACACAAAACACAAGAGAAAACCAGCAAATCAAAAGGAAAGCTATCAAAGAAAGAAGAATAGAGAACAGCAAAGAACACAGTTAATGAAATGGCAATAAGCACATACTATCAATAGTTACTTTGAATGTAAATGGGACCGAATGCTCCAAAAGGAGAGTCATCCATAGGTTGACTACAAGAGACTCACTTTAGACCAAGAGACACATAGAAATGTCTTTTGTGAAGGGATAGAGAAAGATATTCCATGCAAATTGAAATAAAACAAAAAAAGCTGGAGTAGCAATACACATATCAGACAAAATAGACTTTAAAACAAAGAATATAAAAAAAGACAAATACATAATGATAAAGGGGTCAATTTAATAAGAGGATATACAATTTTAATTACCTACACACCCAACATAGGAGCCCTGAAGTATATAAAGCTAATATTAATAAATATAAAAACAGAAATTAACAGTAATACAGTAATAGCTGAAGACTATTACCTCAATGGGTAGATCACTTAGAAAACTAATAAGGAAATATTGGCCTTAAATGCCACATTAGACCATATTAACATGATGCACATTTAAATAATTTTGTATCCCAAAGCTACAGATTTCATATTTTTCTCAAGTGCATATTGCAACATTTTCCAGGATATACTACATATTAGGCCACAAAGAAAGCCTCAATAAATACAAGACAATTGAAATAGTATCAAGAACATTTTATGACCATGATGACATGAAACTAGAAATAAACACAGGAAGAAAAATGGATAAAACACAAATACGTGGAGATAAAACACAAATATATGGAAATTAAACAAGATGCTGCTAAACAACTAGTGGATCAAAGAGGACATTAAGCAGAGAATTAAAAATTACTTTAAGACACATGAAAATGAAAACACAATTTACAAAATTTATGGGATGCTGTAAAAGCACTTTGAATTGGGAAGTTCGTATCTATATGAGCTTACCTCAAGAAATAGGAATACCAATGCATTCTTCTGAGAACCAAAAAAATAATCCTTAAATTTATATGGAATCACACAAGACCTTGAATAGTCAAGCAATCTTGAGAAACAAGAGCAAAGATGGAGGTGTCACATGCCCTAATTTCAAACTTCACTACAAAGGGTGATCAAAAGAGTATGGTTCCAGCACGAACACAGACACATACATCAATGGAACAGAATAAAGTGCCCAGAAAGAAACTGTTGCATATATGGTCAATTAATTTATGACAAATGAGGCAAGAATGTAAAATGGGGAAATAACTGTCTCTTCAATAAATGGGACTGGGAAAACTGGAATGATACATGAAAAAAAGAAAAGAAAGATACCAGGCCACTTTCTTATCATATAGAAGAATAATTTCAAAATGGACTAAAGACTCAAATGTAAGACCTAAAACCATAAAATCCCTAGAAGAAAACATAAGCAGTAAACTCTTGACATCACTCCTAGCAATATTTTTTCCATGTCTCTTTGTGCAAGGGAAACAAAAATAAACAAATGTGACTACACAAAACTAAAAAGTTTTTGCACAGCCAAGTAAACCATCAACAAAATGAAAAGAACTTACTGAAGGTGAGAAGGTATTCACCAATGATACATCTGATAAAGGGTTAATATCAAAAAATATGTAGAAAAATTGTACAATTTCACATCAAAAATGATCTGTTTAAGAAATGGGTACAGGGCATGGAAAGATTTTTAAGAAGACATACAGAAGGCCAATACACACAAAAAGATGCTCAACATCACTAACTGTGAGAGCAACGCAAATTAAAACCACAATGAGGTTTCACCTCACACCTTTCAGAATGACTATCATCCATAAATCAACAAGTGTTTGTGAGGATGTGGATAAATGGGAAGCCTTGTGCACTGTTGCTGAGATCGCAAATTGGTTAGTCACTAAAAAACATTATGGAGGTTCCTGAAAAATCTATGGTCCTCCATAGGACCCAGCAACTCTCCTCCTGGGGATTTATCTGATAAAAATTAAACCACACCCATATTCACTACAGCATTCTTTACAATAACCAAATTAAGGAAACAACTTAGGTGTCCATTGATAGATGAATGGATAAAGATGTGGTATATATAAGGGCTGTCCAGAAAAAAAATCTAGCCATAAGTGCCTCTATCTCTCCTATTGCATAGGTGGATACTTTCTGAATAGCCCTTAATTTGCACATCACAGCATCTCGAGATGGGTTCCAAAAGTATTCTTTGGGCAGCATTGGCCTTGGGTAAAACTAAAGAAAAAACAACCTTTTTCTCTCTTTACCCTGTTTCTCAAATGTTGGTGTGTCTCAGAATCAATCACTGGAAGGCTTGTTGAAACATAAAATGGCGGGCTCCGTTTCTATAGTCCCTTATTCAGTACATCTGGGATAAGGTTTGCTAATTTGCTTTTCTGACAAGTTCCTAGCTGATGGTAATACTGCTAGTCTGGGAACCACAGTTTAAGAACTATTGCCCTATTAACATGCTCCCCTAAAAGAAAACATATTGTTCATCCTTGTACATTCAAAACTAGTATGCCATATTTTAAAGTTAGTGAATGAACACAATAGTAATTAATCCTTATTGAGCATTTACTTGGCACTAGGCTCTGTGAAGTAGGTCATTTAATTCTCTCAAGAACCCTCCTTGTATTTATTATCGCCATTTACAGGTGGAAAAACTGGAGACAAGAGAAGTTAAGCAAATGGCCTGATATCACATAGATCCTAAAAGATGAAGCTGACTTTTAGGCCCAGGCAGTCTGACTCTAGAGTACAATGCTAACTTTTGATCTGTGTACGAGGGCTGTCCAGAAAGTATCCAGCTACGTAATACAAAATAATAGAGGCATTATGGCTGGAGTTTTTTCTACGTAGCTCTCATATACACCTCTCAAGGAGAAGTTTTTCTAGAACAATAAAAGAAAAAGTTCAGATCAAATTGCCGTGAAACCTAAACTTCACATCATGCTTACAAACTATAAATGACAGGCAAATTAATTTTTTAATTTAATATCCTTATAGGTCAAATAGGGATATCTTTATTTGTAGGAATGTTAGACAGTAAAAAATAGTATATTAAAACAGATAAAGGTCTAGAATGTGTGGTGGTCAACAAATGGTAGTCATGATCTGCTCATATCAATTGTAATTTTAGACACATTAAGAATTAACTACCTAGATCTATCTATCCATCCATCCATCCATCCATCCATCCATCCATCCATGCATTGTGTTATGTAAAAACCAAATTATTATGAAACACTGAGATGTTTTATAAGAGCAAAAGCTCTTTCCATAGCTATAGACTGACAAATTGGTAGTATTCTATAAACACTAATGATGAACTGGATTCGTATGGAGACCAGACAACCGTGATGGGTAGAGGCAGTGTTAACCAGTTCAGACATGAGGTTTTCCACTGGGGCTATCCTCACATCATCCCATTTTGCCTGCCCATCCCAAGTGCTAGCTCTGTGCCTATGTATTCAGTCTTTCAGGACAAATGTCTTTTTGAATTTGGGTGTTGCCAGAAAAAAGAGGCAATATCGCCTATTTAACAGTTGGCTTAATCTTTGAGGGGTTGCATCTATTTGGGAAAGAGTATTTACTTGCTTCTTTTTGGCTGCAGTAAATTTGCCATATGGTACACTGCAACACTGCAGATGTAGTGCTACCCAATGTGTGACTCATGTCTGCAGACTGTATGGGGAGATTTCCATAGCAACAAGCCACCAAAACGGGACAACGAAAAGTCAACGTTATATAATAGAATTTATTTTTATTATTATTATTTTTTATTTTTATGGTGTGAGGGCATCTGGTTTGTATTTCTTCTGGATTTTAATGAGGTAATACACTAAACGTAATAATTACATTAATAAATTTCTTCTGTAAGTTATGCCACAAATAAAGGAACACAAAAAACTCAAAAGTATCTGAAGTTTCTAACACCAGTTAATCAAATTTCAAATTGGATCTCCTTATCTTGTCCTAATTATAAGTCAAGAAATGTGCTTCATAAAATGTGATTTCATGTAGAATTTACTAGTATTTATTTATTCAATATGTATTGAGTCCTTATTATAAGCCAGGCACTGAGATGAACTAGAATCTCTTTCTTTGAGAAACTCTAAGTCTAATAGGGTAGCAACATAAGCAAGTACATTCAATATGTACATTACTATTAACAGCTATTTTTTCTGAGCAGCAGCAGGACTGTCAATGATGATATAAGAAGTCAGTTTCCTGAATCAACTCTCCCTGCTGAAACATCCTAAAAATCCTGGATACAATATAAAAAGAAAATAAATTTGAAACAATAAGCTCTCAGAAAAGTAAGAAATTCTCAGCTTAGGTACCATTAAAGAATGATAATTTAATTTTGGGGTGGGGGTGGTGATTGGAGGGGTACCAAATTAGCTTATTTGAATGAATGGTACAAATAAAAGAACTTAAGTAGATGTTTTGGTACAATTTATAGAAAAGGTAAAGGTAATCCCAACATGCTTATACAGTCCTGATGACTTCAGTGGCTACAAGAAGCCCATGAGAAGCCATCCTGAGGCTTAATTCTCATTATCTACCTCCCAGGGTATGCCTGTCAACAAGATATTCTGTCATTTCAGATTCTGAGGGTGTCCCCCATTTTGTACAAAGTTGGTTACATTGTCATTCAATTTGATGACTTTCACCAGCTTATTCAGGTAATGAGTCTCAATGAAATAACACAAATGGGGGTCATTTTGTCAGTGGCAAGTTTGTATAGTTCAGTAGTGACTGGTTTTTGCTTTTTCCTAAGTGTAGTGGACAACATTGCATTCAGCCTATTCTCCCAATTGTCACCGTCCGGATTCTTGATATCTTGAAGGAAGATCTGGCCACCTCTTCGCTTTTGCAGCTTCATCAGTTTCTTAGCATGTTCTCTCTCCTCATGAGTCTGGTGAAGAAAATATTAGGCAAAGTTCTTCAAAGCCACATTATCTTGGTCAAAGGAGTAAGAAGACACAGACTGGTAGACATAAGATACCTAGAGCTCCAGGTTACTCTGAGAGTTGATGGTGGCCTCTGAGTCGTGGTGGTAGTTCTGGAGCACCTGAGAGGGGGATGCAGGTGTTATAGTGGGTAGCTGAAGAGAAATGGTAGAGACAGCATTGGGGGCCTTTGGGTGGTCCAAGGGTGCTTTGAAGAGGTGGCAGAAGGCTGTCTCTGAGCAGTGGCCAGTGTAAGGGATGAGTTATGGGTCAGTCCAAATGATTTTCAATGAAAACTAATAAAGAAATTAAGTAAACTTTCAGGATACAAATCAATATACATAACACTAGCATTTCTTTAATAATAAACTATCGGAAAGAGAAATTAAGAAAACAATCCTAGTTACTATTGTATCAAAAAGAATAGAATACCTAGGAATAAATTTAACCAAGGAGGTAAAAAACCAGTTATTGAAACCTATGACATTGATGAAAGCAAGTGAAGACACAGACAAATGGAAAGATATTCTATGTTCATAAATTAGATTAGAAGAATTATTATTGTTAAAATATCCAGAGGACTCAAAGCAATCTGAAGATTCAATGCAACCCCTATCAAAATTTCAATGGTATTTTTCACAGAAATATAACAATCATAAAATTTGTATGAAATCATGAAAGACCCCAAGTAGCGAAAGCAATCTTTTTTTTAAATATATATATTTTTTAATACATTTATTTATTTATTTTTGACAGAGAGAGAGAGAGAGAGAGA
>PVKE010013321.1:0-36759 GCA_004027555.1 Craseonycteris thonglongyai | reverse complement strand
GCCCTGTGCCCACCTGTGGAGTGAAACTATATGGAAAACTAATGTCAACTATGGAGACTGCTCTGGGCCCTCCCCCTTCTCTCTGTCTCTCTCTGTCTCTGTTTCTCTCTGTCAAAAATCAATAAAATAAATCTTTAAAAAAAAAAATCAAATCAAAGAGGTATAAAATATAAAAGTACATACAATTAAAAGGAGAGGTGACAGTTAAATAGGGAGTATCTGTTTAACCTTAAAAGGAACAGATATAATTTTTTTATGGTGTACATATATAGTGAATTTTTGTTTTGCTTTATTATTTTAATTTTTTTTTAAAGATTTATTTTACTGTTTGAGACGAGATGTGTGAGAGAGAAAGAGAGAGAGAGAGAGAAAGAGAGAGAAGGGGGGAGGGCCCAGAGCAGTCTCCACAATTGTACATCATTAGTTGTAAGATGGTTTCATTCCCACACAGATGGATGTGGGGTCATGCAGGCTGGCAACCAAACTGGGGCTCTCCCACCTCGGAGGTAAGAACCACTGTCACCATCCTGGGGGTTGCCGGGGGTTACCAGTGGCACTACAATTCAGCATATAGATTTGCACGGGCCTAGGTCAGGGATTCAATTCCTGGACCTCGAGGTTGTAAGCAAGCAATTAACATGTTGAGCTATCTGGCATCCCCGATTTTGGAAATTTTTAAGAGGAGTAAGAAGGTTGTAGTAAAACCATTTCAAGATCCATATTCGTTATAGTAAGCCAAAGCAGTACCTTAATACAAGAAATCCGGAAATAATGCAAAGCCAACAAATCCTTTTTGTAATGTAGTTACACCATCAAGCTTTTATTTCCAGACAATCACTTCCCAAACATACCTGTGTCTCAGGACTGGTCACTGAAGGTTTCTCTTCCGTGACATCAACTTTAATGACCTGTTGTTTTTGCTGAGCTGTTTCTTCAGCATCACCCTTGGCCTGCCTTTCTTCTTCAGGAAGAGATTCCTCTTTATCTAAAACCTGCTCTTCCACAACAGCTTGGGTAGGCTCTTTCTTATCTCCTCCATCTTTGGCCACTACTAAATTATAGGACTTTTGCTTCTTCAGCCATGGGGGTATGAAACGAGAAATCCCCCTGCTCTCAGACGGGTCCTTCTCTCTCCTCTGGCGGCGTGGACCACTTTGGCTATCAGTTGGAGGAGATGACTGGGAACTTTTTTCCTCCTCTGGGTCAGAAGACTGAGTCTGCTGATTTTCTGCTACTCCTTGAGGTTTATCCTTGGTCGCATCTGCTCCTAACTGGTCAGATTCTTTCTTCACTTCTGACGCAGAGCCTACTTCAGTAGTCATGGTTACAGCTTATGCTGTAGAGAAAACAAAATCACAAAACAATATTTTACAAACTCTCCGTTTCAGTTTGGAGGCAAGGGACAGGGATATGGCAGAGAAATGAGAAAACATCTATAGAGAACAATGTTCACAAGCACAAGAGAAAAATAGAGAATGCTACTCTTAAGTTTCAGAATTCTGTATCAGAATCCAAGAACCAAAACTAGCATCACAAAGGAACTAATTCTGATTCTGTATAGATAGCACTTGAAATCATCAAGAACTCTAGAAAGATTACTTTTATTCAGTTTCATCTAGCTATAAAAAATAATTCACCTAAAACTCCAATCCAATTCCTGCCTTGTGAGACCCCCACCCACCTGTGTGGAACAAAACCATATCAAAAACTAACAATGTACAACTATGGAGACTGCTCTGGGCCCACCCGCTTCTCTCTGTCTCTGTCAAAAACAATAAAGTAAATCTTAAAAAAAAAACAAAAAAACCCTCCATCCTACCCAACCTCAAATGCTATTTTCTTTGAACATGTAATTATAAGAAAATATCTAAGGGTCCCTGACCTGAACCAAATGAAGGTATTATAGAACTTAAAAAAAAAATTCACTAATAACTGATCCTATCATAACTAATGAAAACAAAACTGAAATTCTGAAAGTAACTGGTTGTCTACATTTTACTTACACAAGCAAAGAGGGACTTCTAAAGCACAACAGCATCACTGACATAAAAGACAATAGGCAGGAATGACAGATAACATGCTTTCTCCTTTCTTACCAATGATTAAAGCAGTCAAAAGCTTAGCGCCCTGGCCATTGGAAAATATCCCAGCTATATTCAGAAGTGTTACAAACTTGAACAGTTCAAAAATGAAAATATATTTTTTTAAAGTTTGATTAAAATAGTCACATAAAATTCACCCTTTTTCAATCATAACACTTAATGGTTTTGAGTACATTCTACAACCACTACCACTATCTAATTCGAGTACATTTTCATCATCCCCCAAAGAAACCCTATATCCATTAATACACACTCTCCATTCTTGAGCCACCCCACATCCCACCCCACAAGCCCCTGGCAACCACTAATCTATTTTCAGTATGTACAGATTTGCTTATTCTAGACATTTCAAATCAATGCAATGGTACCACATGTGGCATTTCACTTAGCATAATGTGTTCAAAGTTCATTCATGTTGTGGCATGTATCAGTATTATACTTGTTTCTTAAAGTATTATTCACCACCTTTTGCAAATCATATATCTGATACATGTCTAATGCCCATAATATATAAAGAACCCTGCAACTCAACAATAAAAAGACAAGAAAAGTAAAAAATGAGCAGGGGATTTGAGTAGACATTTCACCAAAAGATACAAATGTCCAATGAGACCGTGAAACAATACTCAATATCACCAGTCATTAGAAATATGCAAATCAAAACCACCATGAGATATCACTACTTCACATACAGTACGATGCTATAATAAAAAATACAAGTAAGTATTGGTGAGGATGTTGGAAAATTTAGAATGCTCAACATTGCTGGCAAGATGTTAAATAGCACAGCCACTTTGGAAAATAGTCTGGCAGTTCTTCAAAAAGTTAAACAAAGTTACCATTTCACCCAGCAATTCCACTCCTTGTATCAATCCAACAGGAATGAAAACAAATTCACACAAAAACTTGAAATGAACATTCATAACAGCATTATTCATAGTAGTCCAAAAATGGAAACAACCTAAAGGCCCAACAACTGGTGAATAGGTAATTAAATGTGGTATGTCCATACAATAGAACATTAGTAAGGCATGAAAAGGAATGAAATACTGACATATGCTGCCACATAACCTTGAAAACTACGTTAAGAAAAAAAAAGTCAGATACAAAAGGTTACGTTGTATATGTATAATCCATTTATATAAAATTTCCAGAACAGACAAATCCACTGAGACAAACTATTATAGATTAGTGTATGCAAAGAGCTGGAAGGAGTAGAGGAACAAGAAAAGACTGTTAATGGGTACAGGGTCTCTTTTGGGGTGATGAAAATTAAGACAGTGGTGATGCCTATATATTCTTGGGAATATACTCAAAACTACTGAACTATAACCTTAAAAGGTTGGTATCTCGGTAATAAGAATAATTTCTAAAATGTTATTCTCTTCAAATATGCAAGCATAAAACATTCAGTCTCTTGTATGTAATGGGCCCCTACAAGGTGCCAAGTACTGCGCATATGAATAAAGACTATCTTTGAGGAGTTAAGGGGTGGGGATGAGTACAGATAAGTCAAGAGCATGTTGCTTTGAAAGCACAGGAGGGACACTTAACCCAGAATGAAAAGTCATTAGGCAATCCTTTCTGCAAAAGCTGACATTTGAGTTGCTTTAAAATGAAGAGTTCTCATTATTTGGACAAGGGGAAAAGGATGGGAGGCATATGCCAGGCTTATATAAGGAACTGTGGAAACATGAGAATATTTCTTCTATAGGAAACCACGAGTACTTAAAAATACTATATTGTACAACTGAAGTGGGAGCTAATGAGTTGGGAGATGGGAGGAAGGTGAATTAGTAATGACAATGTAGGAGCAGTAAGCAGAAGCCAGAACATTAAGGTTTTGTATCTCATGCTAAGAAAGGTCTGGAGGTTGATTTAAAGGCAGTAAGAAGTCATCATACAAGCACTTTAATTAGAGTAGTAATGTAATCAGATGCACATTTTAGATAGATGAAACTAGCTGTAAAGTATAGGATGAGAAAAAAGACTGAAACAGAAAGACATTCCCAGAGGCTGTTACAATAATGCAGGCATGGGATGATGATGATCTGTACTATAACAGAAGCAGTGAAATAAAGAATAAAATATCTATACTGACATGTTTAACTTCTACCTGTATGTAATATCAGATCACCAAACTTAAACATTATATTTTTGTCAAAACTGGGAAGTAAACACCACAGATAAGGCCAGGTTGGCAGGTTTCAGCCTGCTATATTGTGGAAAAATTATATCAAAAATATTTTTGAAGATTAAAAACTGGCAAGCAATACTGAACACAGCTCAATATTAAACTACATCTGTTTTATAGAGGTTTTGTATGAAAATAGTTCAATATAAACTAAAATGTGCAAAATATTAAAGCATTGCTTTCATTTAGGAAGAGATGAGGCAAACATAATTTAAGTCAGTATACTGAACTAATATTATTACTAAGCTTTTTCTGTTAAGATTTGAAATGAAAGATCAGGTAGAAAGAATATAGTTGCCATTTATAACCATAAGTTTTGGGGTTTTGTTCTCTATTTAAACTAAAAAAGTTCACCCATTTCTCCCACCCCACAACACCTGCCACTGACAACCACCTCTATGAGCTTGGTTTGTGCTTTCTTTTGAAGGTTCCATACAGTTAGTGTAGGTGAGATCATATGCTATTTGTCTTTCTCTTTCTGACTTATTTCACTTAGCATAATGTCCTTTGAGGGGTTAATCCACGTTGTCACAAATGGCAAGATTTCATTTTTTTATGACTGAAATACACATATATACATATACATTTTCTTCATGTATTCATCCATTGATGAACACTTGGGTAGCTTTCACATTGTGGCTATTGTAAATAACACTAAATTGAACATGGGAGTGGACAGATCTGTTTGAATTAAGTGTTTTCACTGTCTACTGATAAATACCCAAAAATGGAATTGCTGGATCACATGGTAATTCTGTTTTAATTTTTGAGGAGCCTCCATACTGTTCTCCATAGTGGTTGTATCACGTAAGTGAAAAATATTAAATTAATCATAAAATGACCAAAGTTGATGTTTAACATATACTCTCTAATTATATTTTTGAGAATTGAATCAATGCCCTCAAAATTACAACAAAATGTCATACTTGTCTAAGCTAACCAAGGTAACTGGCAACTGTCTAATTACTTTGGCTGTGACACAAAATTTGGAGATCAATCAACTAAAAGCTGATTTTTGGTCAAAATATTTTAGAAGCAATAAAATATAAAATGAAAGTCAATTTTAAAAGTATTAACATTTGTATTTTAATCATAAAAGCTATTACTCACTGCTTACTGTGTCAGACATCATACACTTAATTTCTAATGCTCAAAGCATCCTACAAGGTTGCACATTTTGCAGGTAGTAAGGACAGAATCAAAAATTAAGTGACTCATCCATTTAGTAAATGGAGGACCACACAGCTGTATACATTTGTTCTCACCTGAGTTTCATAATGCAATCTCAACTCATACACTGTTCATGAACAATGGAATCAACCAGAGCCCTTGGGCTTAGTGCTCACAGAAGATGCATGTCAGACTGCAAATGACTACAGAACAACATAAATGTACTGTTATTTACTATAATTGCCCCTGGCCCGCCCCAAAGTAAAAAATTTACAGATTAATTCCCATCACAAACAAAATAAAATCTAAAGGTTGTTATTTGGCCATGTAATCAAAACTGAACTAATGGACTAAAACTAAAGACTAATACAGAGATAAAGCCACAAAGCCTCACAAAACAGTCCTCCTCCATTGTGACTATATTTCCAACAAATACATTTTAAGAATCCCAGGGCTGTGGTGATGCTATAGAGCAGGGGTGGCGAACCTTTTGGCGATTGAGTGCCAAAGTTTATGAAATAAGAGTATACTCGCTCGACTCGCATGCCAACCCATCGAGTGAGATAGAGGTATCGATTATTTTTATGTCTATAAGAGCATAAACAATAATTTTTTAAATGGTATTCACAGCTCCGCGTGCTGAAATAATTGCCCCGCGTGCCACTTAGGGCACACGTGCCATAGGTTCGCCACCCCTGCTATAGAGAATACAAATACTGAATTGTAATGCTGTACACCTGAAATTTATGTGATAGTATTTTTAAAACTTACTTCAACAAACTAATCATAAAAAAGGAATCACAAGGCTAAACTGTACTAGCCATCCAAATGGAACTTACACAATAAAAACAACGAAAATGGCTAATTAGATTATAAACACTCAACAATAGGTTGAATGTGATTAAATGTAAATATGTTCTCCTAAAATAGTTTCAAGAGATCAGCAAACCTAAACACTACCTTCTTTGTTGACGAAATGGTTTCTTGAACAAATTACCACAGTCAAGAAAACATGATTATAGCACATCCACTCACCATAATTATCATGTCTGTAACTCTTTGAGTTTCAAAGATGAATAAGCCTTTCAAATTTCAAAGATGGATAAGCCTTTAAACTCCATCACCCACTAAAATGGAAACTCCTACAGTGGAACACAATCCCTCCCACTTAAAATGAAAGCCCCAGAGGACTGGGATCTTTCTTTTCTTCACTACTACGCTGCCAACATCTAGATGGGCACCTAAGAAGAACTGATATTTACTTAATGAGTGTTGTGAAGTTATCTAGTCTAATATGCTCAGTTTATCTTATCAACAAGGAAACTGAGGCTCAGAAAGAGTAGGAAATTAGCTAGACGGGTGAAGACAAAACTGTAACTACGGTTTCCCAGACTTTAGCAAAGCTCAATCCACAAAGTTTTATTTACAAGAACCTAAAATCCATCTTTAGTTAAGTTATATAACAAACCTAAGACCTCTCTACTTATCAACCAAAAAGAACATTGCTGTGAACAGCTCGTCCATCACACAAGTATGTGGTTGTGACACAATTACCACGTTGGCATGCTCCTTCTGGGTTGATAAGTGTTCATTATTGTAGTAGCTCCATGAGAAAAAGCATACGAGTCACTTAACACACAATCAAGCAGAAAACCATCAACAGAAGATTAACACAGCATAAGTAAGGAGGTGTGTTAGGTGAAATTATTCTGTCTTCTAACGATTAAAAAAGGAGGTAAATTTCAGGGTGCTATCTCTATCACTAGCCTTAGCTGCCTACCCTATCATTTTTATTTTTAATTTGTTTGCGAGCGGATGGGAGAGAATGGGAGTGGAGAGGAAGAACCCAGAGCAGTCTTGATAGTTGTACAGCATTAGTTGTGACATGGTGTCATTCCACACAGGTGGACATGCAGCTGCGCAGGGCGGACACCAAACCAGGGGCCTTCCACATGGGAGGTAGGTGGGTTTGCACAGCCAGGGCTGGAAATCGAACTCCAGACCTCATGTTTGCAAGGAAAGTGCTAAATCGCTGAGCTATCCTGCATCACCCCCTACCCTATATATAATCTTATGCTACTGAAAACACTTGCCCTTTATCAGAGTACTATAGTAAGCAAAGCAAAGCAAACAGATACACAACTCTAGACACTTGTACAAAAATCTTCAAGAAAGGGGTCCATGCTAATTATTGGGTACAGATTCCTTAAGACCTTGAGAGAACCAGGGCTATTCTAAGGGTTCTCATTTTTAACAAAATCCATGAGCTGAGTGGCTCCCATCCTCTGCTGATATCACAAACAAGAAGAGATCTTTTATTTCTACACACAGAGCTCAGTCCATTAGTTTGGGCTTAAGATTTACAAAATGAGAAAGAATGTATTTCTGAACTTCAAAAATGGTGGTGAGGGGATAGAGAAGCTTTCCTTTGAATGGAAGGAAGACAAACAAAATTGTGGGACAAGTAACAAATCCAAATATAATAATATTGGCAATGTGTTCACAGTTCCAATTTCTTCTAGGTCTGACAAAATTTGTTGTCATCTATTGTTGTGACTGGACACAGGATATGTGGAGCAACTTGCTAACAGCTACAAGTGCTTGCTTATGTTCATCTGACCAAATAGCCTGTAGCCCAAGAGAGGGTCTTTTTAATACCCCACTGTCTTTCCTTAATGAATTAAATATGAGAAAAACAAATACAGCAACTAGGGAAAGTCAGGATGGCTCAGCGAGTTAACTGCTTGCTTTGCAGTCCTGGGAACTGAGGATCCAATCCTGGCCCAGGTCCATGCGGACCCATACGCTGAATTGGGGTGTGCTTCCCCTGCAGGAAGCCCCCAGTTCGGTTCTCTCCTCCCGGTTCAGCCCCTGGCTCAAGGTGGTGTGCCTCCCACACAGGAGGCCCCCAGAGCAGTTCCTGACCTGTGTGACCCTCGCCCACCTGTGTTGAACAAAACCATATTGAAAACTGATGACATACAACTATGAAGGCTAGTCTGGGCCCTCACCCTTCTCTGTCTCTCTGTCAAAAACAAAAACAAAAACAAAACAATTAAAATAAATCTTTAAAAAAAAAACCACAGCAACCAAAATACAGGAATGATTTATTTAGCAGCCATTTAACTCTACTTGAGACATAATAAGAATGATGCTTCTCAAATATATTCACTAAGTAAAAGGAGAGAAGGGACAAAGATGAGTAGGAGGAAAGGAAGGAAGGTTGAGAGGAAAAAGAAATATCTGGAAAGGGAGAAGGAATAACAAAAACAGGCCAACTTAGAGCAAACTAAGTAATTCCTCTCCCTAGTCGGTTTATTTATCTTAAATGTCAGAAGGTCTACAGAATACTATATCCCATATTTAAATAAGTACAAATACATTCCAAAGGAACTAACTGTTAGTTTTATCTACATGATAAACAAGTTTGTTTTGAAATAATCTAATGCTGCCTAACCTACTTACCTTCATAATACACAGGATCACTTGTTTAGGTTTTTCTTAAGGCATAAAGGACCTATAAGAAAGAACTATTTCTATAAAGATACAAGCTAGCATCTGGTTCAAATTAAACCAACACATACAAAAGATATGAACTGTAGCCCTCTGCTAGTTCAAGCCTCAGCAGGATCGGGTTACACTCAGAGCATGTGTTTCCTCTACCCTTTTTCGTTCTTAACAAAACCCAAATTTTGTTCCGTTTTTCTCTCTCCTTTACATGCTGGCTCCAGGTTGGGCTCCAGGGTACGTTCTGCCAGTCTAGGTCAATCATGGTAGTCCCCAACCCATGCCAAGAAGAGATGCAGCAAGTCTGCTGGTAGGTTTCTGGGGAAAGATTCCACCCTCTTAGAAGAGCCACAAGGATGAGAAGGCACCTCTTCTGCCTCTGAACACTGTATTCATGACTCCTAGAACTGCTATTGCCACCTTGAATAAACCATGAGGACAGAAAGCCTGGGGGGAAAATAGAGACACTGTAGAGGACACTGGTAAGACTATCACAGAGTAGAAGACCAGTCCCCTGAGTATGCCAATTCCCATGTTTGAACTTCTTGTTATGTGAGATTACCAGGTGTGGCGAACCTTTTGGCAATTGAGTGCCAAAGTTTATGAAATAAGAGTATACTCGCTCAACTCGCGTGCCAACCCATTGAGTGAGATAGAGGAATCGATTATTTTTATGTCTATAAGAGGCATAGGACGTTTTTATAACAAAAACAATAATTCCACGTGCTGAAATAATTGCTCCACGTGCCACTTTGGGCACGCGTGCCATAGGTTCGCCATCCCCAGATTATACATTCCCCTATGGTTCAAACAATTGAGCTAAGGGTTTCCATTACCTGCAGCCACTATTAGCCCCTGCATATTATATTCTAAGTCAAGCAGTAGAAAATAAGCCCCAGGAAACTTGGAGTACATATAGAACTACCTCAGGTCCTCCAAGTTCCCCACTGAGTTTTATGACCCACATGCCTAAGAACCATGATCATCAAAATGTTCAATTTTTCCAGATGTTCAATTTTTAAAAATTCATTATTTGAAATAATTTCAGTGAGAAAAACTTTTAATTTTTAAATTCTAACAACTATTAAGAATGAAACAGGGGAAGCCAGGATGGCTCAGCAGGTTAAGCACTCACTTTGCAGCCCCGGGACCGAGAATAAAATCCCGGCCCCAGCCCGTGTGGACCCATATGCTGAACTGAGCTGAGCTTCCCATGTGGGAGGCCCCCAGTTCGGCCCCTGGCTCAATGAGGTGTGCCTCCCCTGTAGGAAGCCTCCAGCCCAGTTCCCACAATGTGCAGCCCGCCCTTGCCCACCTGTGTGGAACAAAACCATGTCAAAAACTGATGATGTACAACTACAGAGACTGCTCTGGGCCCTCTCCCTTCTCTCTGTCTCTCGGTCTCTGTCAGAAACAATAAAATAAATCTTAAAAAAAAAAAAAAAAGAATGAAACAAACAAAATAACCTAAGAGCTCAAAGTATAACATTCCCTTCATAAATTGGAGAGGGGAGTATATAAAAATAAAGGCATTAATTTTCAATAATGTCCAATTCTAGTAGCACCCAAGATAAATGCTAACAATCTTATTAAAAGGAATTCCCTGCTATTCCCATTAAGAATTAGGTCAAGAAAGAAATGTGTAGCAGGCAAACTCTTTTCCACAAGCAAGTAGGGCCATCCCAGTAATACTCTTTCCTGAAGTGAGAGCTCAATATCCAGATGCCATGCATGAATCATTAAGGACCCCAATATGGGACATCATTATTATCATGAAAAGACAGAAATCTTGTATTGGACACTAAATAGCACACATTATTGAGGTGACACAGACATCTAGAACCCTGCCAGCTATTCATCAATTATGTACACTGAGTTGTGTGATCAGAAATATTGATTAACTGTTGCTCAAATTCCTTCTCCAAATGGGGCCCCAATTTTGCCACGGCCAGGATCTCTGTGTGAAGTAAACTAATCATTGGATAAAACAACATGGTGGTTTGGAGACCAATTCTGAGAACTAAACACTCAGATTAGAATTCCAACTCTTCTCTCACTAGCCATGTAAGTATGGACAAGTTATTCAGCCTTGCTGAGTTTTGGTTTCCTCATCAGCAAAATAGGATGGATATAATACATACTCACTGGTGGCTCTAGGGATTAAATCAGATATTATACACAAAGTGCCAGGCACATAATAAATGAGAGGCCACTGTCATCAAATAGGGATTTTGTGAAAAAATAAACTATGCATGTTTTTTCACTAAAAATTATAATAGTAATAGTAGTAATAATAAGCAGAACTTAATAATAAATAATAACAATAATGATAATATCAGCTATTTGTTGACCATCATTGAGCACTTTGAATGTACCAATTTTTCATCTTCAGAGCCCTTTGAGGGATGCAGAGATAGCTCAGTGGATGAGCACTTGCCTTGCAATCACGAGGTCCGAGATTCCTAGTCCTGGCCCATGCAAACCCCATATGCTGAACTACATAACTGGCAACCACTGGGATGGCATGGGGATGAAGGTTCTCGCCCCCCATGCAGGAGATCCCCAGTTCTGTTCCCACCTGACTTGGCCCCATATCCACCTATGTGAAATGAAACTATGTTACAACTAATGATGTACAACTATAGAGGATGCTCTGGGCCTTCCCCCCTTCTCTCTTTCTAGCCTCTCTCTCACCTTCTCTCATACAATAAAATAAATCTTAAAAAAAAACAAAAACAAAAAAACCCTTTGAGATACAAACTAAAATTATTCCCATGTTGAAGTACGTAAAAAAAAAAAGTGGAAAAAGTAACTTGTACAAAGCCACACAACCAGTAAATGGTAAGAGCCAGGATTCAAACCCAGGCCGTCCAGCTCCAGAGAGCTTAGGCAATAATGCCACCAATCCCAAACTTCAGTATCGTATTAACAGGCACCTAGTGTAATGCCTGACAGTTCATTATTTGTTGGAACAATTAAAATCCAATCAACTATTACTACCATTTGTGGCTTTATAACATTAATAAGATGTTCTGAGTCCCCAGGAAATTTCACTGACCTTTAGGATATGTGTTGTATCAGATTCTTAGCTCCTGTTTTCAAAGCAATGTTTCCTGAGTACTTTCATGGTATCAGACATCAGCAATACAAAGGAAAGAATCCTCCTCCCAGTCTAGTGCGGGACAATTGTAGCAAGATTAGCACTGATATAAATTCAAAATACTTTTCACTAATTCAGAAATTCTGATAATTTATATTCAGAAATTACTACTAGCTTAAAAAGCTGACAGTTTTCTTAAAAGCTATCATTGTTATCTCATACGTACACATTTGCCTAAATTAGCATAAAGAAAACAGGAAATAATATAGAAGAACAACAGTGAATAGAGGAAATGGTGGATGACGCCAGGTAGATCAGGTACAGAAGTGCAGATATAAAAGACAAAGTCACTGAGCAGAAGTTTGTACAAACTGAAGCACGTAAATACTTTATTAAGAGGGCAATATTTATGCATTAGGATATCTAATGCATTAAGTGAACCCAGCCTGGTGGTCTTCTTCCTTGGAGCCAACCCAAATGCCACAACTGCCGGAAGGCCTGTCACACAGCTCTGGCCACCCTAATGGACAGGATGGGCGTCAAAGCCTTCCAGTTCAGCAGCAGCGCTAAGACAGTCTAAACTAAAATAGATTTACTATTAAATGGCATTTAAGATAGTCTCTGCATCCTCAGAGAAACCAATTTCTGCGAGCCTCTAACTGAGCTACCTCACAAACCCATCCTTACCCTGCATAGGCTGCTCTCCCGAGTAGGGAAAACTCAAATCCCAAGCTTCTAAAGCAGCCAGACATCTTTTAAGCAGTATATCAATTCTTCATTAAAAAGAAAAAAATACATGTAAGACAGAGGAAAACAAATACTATGATTTCACTTATATGTGGAATTAAAAAAATATCAAAATAGAAAAATATAAACAAATAAATACATTTTAAAAACACATAGAGTTCCTCAGAAAACCTTACTGGTTTTTATCCTTTTCCTTCAGTGTGGAGCCGAAATAAAAATATGTCCTTTGCTTGTAATAATATTGGTACATATGCAGCTAGACCAAAAAGAATATTCCTATTTCCTTTTGGGGAAGTGGGAACAGGACACTTGAAAATTGATTTTGCTGAAAGTTGGAGAATTTTTTAAAAGGAGAACAAAAAGGAAAAATTCTCATTAAATTTCTAGGTTGGTCACACATAAACATCCCAATCTCTGTCAGCAGTTTCTTCCTCATTTACAGGCAAAAAGCAAGAACAAAACTGACAAGCACAAAGATGTCACATTTCCTGTCCACACCTTTTCCCTGCCCCGCATCTGCTCCTACATGACGAGGGTGAAACTTTCGTGCAGATGAGTAACTACATGTTCCTAGTGCAGTGTCACGCATCCGGTGGCTTATCCATAATGTATTTTGTGATGTTCCTAGTGTTGTGGGAACATTTATTTGGAACACCATCATATAATGTTCCATACAAAAGAAAAATACACTGTGTAGTTTCTTCCAATGACATCATAGCCATACTCAAAACAGAGGGAAGCCAACACCAACAATCTCTCATGATCACAACAGATTCCAGGGAGTATACTTTTTTGGAGCTCATCCCACAACTGTCTTCTGCATACCTTTCCCAGGCCCATCATAAAACACTCAGTATTCAAGTGGTCATCTACAACCAGTCTAATACTTTTTCTATGTGGATCAAACTCTAAATTCTTTAGCTAAAAAATTGCAGTGATTCAGGAGGCTTTTTCCAAATAAGCTAATGACAAATCCATCAAGGTTAGCTGCACAGGATAAATGCACAGACTGCAGACACTGCATTTTAATAGGTCGTAAGACAAAAGCTTGTCAAAGTCAATCAACTCCCCCTACTATGACAAGGCCACCAAGCTGGAGCCTACACTGATCTCATGCTTTCAAACCCTCTTCTCCGTAAGCTTTGGAATGCTGCAATCGACAGGCTTAAATAACTAAACCTTGTCAAAAAATAATATTAATTTTTTAAATTTTGATCATTAGATCTTCTGCCATTTAAAATATTTATTGCACTACCAAAGAATTATGCCAATGCATAGCATCTATTCCTAAAATATAGACTATAAATTGAATGGTTTTTCTAGCTTACGGAAGCAGATCCAAATGACGACAGACACCAACCCTCCAGTTGGTCAGAAGAAGGTGCCTCACAGACTGTTAGCATATAGAACCTCCAAGCCTGCCGTATTAAAAGCAACTTTCCCCTGGTGGAAAAAGCTGTAACTACAATGTAATTATAGACATGCCATTTCGAATGCTTAAAACATTGTTTGTTTTTGTTTTTTTTTAATATTTCTACTCTGAGCATTAGTTTAGTTCAAAACTACTAGTAAGAGTTTCAAATAACTAGTTTTTAGGTGGTGCTGGCTAGGGCAAGTTTTTATTTAAACTGAATATATTTCTTTCTTTAGAGGTAAGATTCTCAAAATTCAAATACATGATTTGGTAGAGGATCCTGCTGGACGACGATATGCCAGGCATTCAATTTCAGAGTCCACCAAAAACTTCAAGCAAATGCAATGTCAAAATTTAAACTTTCCTTCTCTGTCTTTCACTGTGATCCAACTATGATATTAAACTATATGTCATCAATAATATAACATATACAGGAATACTACAATGGAAATGGGGGAGGGGGAGCATATGACTAGCTGTCCAAATCATCAGCATCACCTCCAGTTATTTATTCCTGCACCCCAGTTGCCAATAATTTAAAGAGACATTTCTATGTTGGGCCTAAAAACAGAAAATGTAAAGTTCCCAAGTGCCTGCCCCACCCCCAAAATGCCTGGTAATTACTTCAGTGGTTCCAGAGTCTTTGCTGCAATGTCAACAATAAAGAAGGAACTTGCACAGATCATCTGGCCATCACAGTAGTGCTGTTTTTCAATTTGTTAGAAAGTAGCATCAAAATAAGGATCTTTTTGAATGACGGTTGTTAGACCAATAGACTATATCAAGAAAAATGGTGAAGACAATCTTTTCTAAGTCAGCATCTGGGCAACACGGTACATTTTCACATGTTCAAGGTGTGACAACACACTGAATATTCAGTAAAATAAGATGAGAGACCTATCCTTATTCAATCAATAAATATTTACTTAAGAGTGTGACAACATCAAAACAAAGTATAAGTTTTGATAACTGTTGAGGGCCACTAATTTGCAGGTGCTAAAATATGTGAATTCAAATCTCTGCCAGCCACAGTACTTCTTTTAATCAATCAAGTTAACATGAAAATAAAGCATCTTATAAATTAATTTACTCAAGTCTGTCATCCTTCAACACGTGTAAAAATTATTGAACACTATTAATCGTACAGTCATCACTGTGATTTAGGAATAACTACCAATCATATAGTGTATTTACCACTGAATAAATCAATAGTAAAAAAGCCAGTACTAGCATATAAAATAAAGCAACTAGCTTCATAATTCTCATAGTTCAAACCTGCGAAGGAAATTATGTTAAAGACAACCTGACAAAATTCAGCATTTTCCCAGAAAAATGCAAATAAGTGGCTTAAAACTAAACTTTGATCACAAACACAAAATTTTTCTTTCATAAGGCTTGGTTCAAATATAACTGAACACATTTCCTTGCCTATCAGTGTTCATACTCACATGCCAACTACTCGGTACATAAGCATTTTCCAAATTTTCATTCTCTGAATACTGACACTCTAAGCAGCAAGCTTCTTTCAAAAAAAAAAACAAAACAATCAAGCACAGACCACAAAACCCAACATCTACAACAGAAATTTCCTAAAAACCTTCCCCTTGGAATACATACGCAGCTTTTAAGTACATCAAGCCCCTTGTCTGTTGTTCCTTGTCATTAAAGATTGCAGAAATCTGAAGGAAATCCAGTCTGCAAAAGCTTAATGAGTGAAACCAGCCGCACCCAGGCCGGACCCTGCTGGAGAAGGGCATGCTCAGTAGAAAAACCCAGCTTGATTCCAAGTTACTTCATTCCTCAGATAGAAAATTCACATGAGTTAAACAAAAGTCATCTCCCTGCTCTACCCACTAAACTAAGTAAAGAAAGCTCCCATAAATAATAGTTTTAATGGCACAACTGTAATTCTATAAAAATATGTATAATTCTACAATTGCTGAGAATTTTTTCTCAGTTCTTGAGGGTATGATTTTGCTATGCTTTGGGTCTCCTCCACTCAACTTTGTTTTTATTTTTGCCATTCCTCCATAAATAAACACCAAAAGTATATGTATACAACATATGGTCTAATCATGTTTATTTTTAAACTACTATAAACTGATATATACACTACCAGTTACAGAAAAACCTTGTAAATACATCGTCCAGTTTTCAGTATATAAAAATATCTATTTTGATTCACTGTATTTAAAAATGGAGGCTCATTTTAATGTAGACTTATAGGTACTGTCATACAGTTACAAAGCTGAAATATTCTTATTTTATTGTTGTCAACCCTAAATTTAGAAACGATAGATACAAAAGGCAATCCTACATCCATCTGTCATATGAATATAAATATATATGGAAACAATGTAAAGATAAAGTCACAAAAGGAAAATACATTAATTTTAAGGTTCAGGTCAGAGAGATCAAGAAACAATTAATCTTCCTTAATTCTACATTACTAATTCCAATCCCCTTTATATTTCCACAGTTTAAATTTTTTTGTTTTTCCCAACATAGACATTAACATTGTCAAATCAGGACCAAGGCAGACTCTGGGCCCAGACATGTGATTTTACAGCTTCATGCTGCTACCATATTGCTCTCTTATCAAGCAAGCAGTTCCTACATCAGTGAACATTATACGTTCACATTTACCTACAGAAAAGTCTTCCAAAAAAGAAGAAAAAGATAAAGTCTTTTTTTAATTACAAAGAAAACACTTTCAATATTTAAATAAACAAGATTATCACTTGTACCAACTCGTAGAGAAAGGGTAGGTTTTGCTTTATGGGAACTTAGTGAAAATACGTTTCAGAAGGAGCTCTGAAGAGAAATCTCTGTCAAAAAGAACAAATACAATACTTTGGGGGGTTTTTTGACAGAGAGACAGAGAAACAGAGAGGGGGAGGGTCCAGAGCAGTCTCCATAGTATGTCATCAGTTTTTGACATAGTTTCAGTCTACATGGGTGGGTGGAGGCCACATTGGGTGGGACTCCTACATGGGAGTCACACCCCCTCAAGCCAGGGGCCAAACCAGACTACCACATGGGAAGCTCACCCTGGCAAGAACCGCCCCAGTTCAGCATACAGGTCCGCCTGGGCCAGGGCTGGGATTTGATCATCGGACCCCAGGGCTATAAGGTGAGGGCTTACCCTGCTGAGCCATCCCGGCATCCCCATGGACCATTTTTTCTAAAGCCATTCTATATGATGAAAGAAAACTTCACTAACCACAAAAACTTTAGGTTTTTCAGTAGAGCCAATCTGATTCAATTCAAATAACATACCGGTACTTATTTAGATTATGTTCTTCCTATTTTTTAATATTAAATGTATTTTTTAATAAATGCTACAATACATGGCAGGTTTATTTCAATATATTTATTTGGAAAAATATTGGGTCCAAACTTCTTACTGAAATGTGTTGCTCCATGGAATCCAGAAGTCTCAGAACCACTGACACAACAATGGATCCAGTGAAGTTGACACTGGTAGATCTCTACAGTGCATCCCAGATATTTCTCCTGCCCTCTTAACACCCCTACTGCTATGCACTGAATTATGGCCCTCCCCAAATTTGTATGTTGAATCACTGATACCCCATATGATGGTATTTGGAGATGGGCCCTACGGGAGTTAATTCTATTTAGATGAGGTCATAAAGGTGGGGGCCAGGGAATTAGTACCCCATATAAGAAAAGAGACCAGAGAGCTTGCTCCTTCTCTCTGGCATCACCATGTGAGGACAAAGAGAGAAGGAAACCATCTACAAGCCAAGGAGGGTACCCTTACCAAAAACTGACCATGCAGGCACCTTGATCTTGGACTTGCAGCCTCCAGAACTGACCAAAGAAATTTGTTGTTTAAGCTACCCATCTACAGTATTTTGTTATGGTAGCCCAAGCTAACTAAGGCACTTTCAATCCTACTGGCTCAAGCTCCTCTGCTGGCTTCACTATAAAATATCCTGCTTTGGGGATGCTGGGTTAGCTCAGCACGCTGAATGTTTGCTTGCCGTACAACCGCAAAGTCCGGGGATTGAATCCTGGATCCCATTCGTGGAGGCCCTTGTTCAGTTCCCGCCCTGAGCAGCCCCTCATCTACCTGTGTGAAATGAAACTGTCACAACTAATGATGTACAGCTATGGAGACTGCTCTGCTAACTTCCCACATCTTTGTTTCTCGGTCTCTCTATATTTTTCTCACCTTCTCTCAAACCAATAAAATAAACATTTAAAAAAACAGAATAAACAAAAATACATTCTGCTTTTAAGAAATCTGAATCTCATGGTTCAAACAAAGGTTAAGAGAACTGAGATAGAGGGAAGCCGGATGGCTCAGCAGGTTAAGTGCTCACTTTGCAGCCCTGGGGACCAAGGATCAAGCCCTGGCCCCAGCCTGTGCTGACCCATATGCTGAACTGGGGTGTGCTTCCCATGCAGGGGCCCCCCAGTTCAGTTTTCACCCCCTAGTTCGGCCCCTGGCTTGATGGGGCATGGCTCCCATGCAGGAGGCCCCTGACCCAGTTCCCAACCTCCACGGCCCCCACCCACCTGTGTGGAATGAAACCATGTTGAAAACTGACAACGTACAACTGTGGAGACTGCTCTGGGCCCTCCCACTTCTCTCTGTCTTTCTCTGTCTCTGTCAAAAACAATAAAAAAATAAATCTTAAAAAAAAAAACTGAGATAGTTTTGATTTGGGAACAGAATAAACCATTAATACAGTGGATCAAAAGAGAATCCAGAGAATTTAAATGAGTTTCCAAACTCACATACCCAGTAAGTGGTAGAGCCAGAATTTATACCAATTTGGTCTGTCTTCAAAATCAATGTTAGTGGCACTGGTGGTACAGTGATGAGCATAGCTGCCTTCCAAGGTCAATGTGCTTTTCCACCAATGCTGCATTATCTCTATATTAACACCCGTTTTCCAGATGAGTAAACTGAACCCAAAGAAGAGAAATAACTTATATAAGATTACTCAGTGGGTTACTGGCAGAGAAGTACACAAACCAGGTCCAGAGTCATTTAAATTATTTGTTTCTAATAAGATAATTAAACCCATTAAAGTGCACACAATATACTGGTTGAAACGTCCACAGATGTCTTAATATAAAACATTGTTAATATAAAGTTTTACCTATTACAGCTTTCTTGGGAAGATCCTAAATAGCCAGGTTTTGACACTATCTCATTATTCCACTAAAAAGGAAATTTGAGGTTTATCCTCAGAAAATTATTTTTTAAATATTCAGTTGGCTAGAGTTATGGTCAGGGCATTTTTCCTATATTTGTATATGGTTTGAGTATAATTAGAATTTCATCTTAAACCCAGTATTATAAGTTATTGACTTTTTAATATTGCTCTACCTTCTGTTTTATGGGGATAAAAGAACGAAATTAAGTAAGATGTAAAGGACCTAATTAATAATGATGGGTCACTCATAGCTCCAAATCAAACTCTGCAGAAAATAAAGTTATCAGTGTTGCAGAAAAACAATGAGGAAAACAGATCTTTCAGTCTTCCCACCTTTATTTAGCTAGTCCCCTTTCGACAGGCAATCAACTGTGACACCAGAAAAAAAGGTGCAGAATTTTCTGACATGACCCTAAAATTACCTAAAAAGTACTCAAAACAAAAACCTGTTTTGATTCTACAAATTTTACAGAGAAGCCTATCTTCCCATCTACCAATCAGCATACAAGACTACTTTCTGAACAAATATGGAGAAAAGTTTTATGATTCTTTCATTCTGGGTGAACTTGAGTTGGTCTATAAAATTTTCTAACAGCCCACATTTTATAGGCTCATTGCTCTCTGATGTCAGCAAGAAGAAAAAACTATACTAGTTCCATATCTTTATGTGTATACTCTTTTGACCATGCATCACCACAATTTAACTCCTCTCAGGCTCTAAATTAAGAATACGTTGCACAACTGCCCATGAGTCATTTGCAAAGTTTCTTCTCTACCCCATCTTTAAAAATAGGAGAGTACATAAATTTATGTAAAGTACTATAAATTTACGAAACTCTGAGAAGGAAGCTTGCTGTTTGACCCCAGAGGTTTAGAAAGAGTGGGAGTAGGTAAGGACAGAGGAAAAATAAATAAATAAAGGAGTGGTAGCTGAGAATCTACAATCAAAAAGTTAAATGTTTTAAAACTAAAACGTTAGGGCAAAGTTCATAAAAAGTCCTTTTTTAAAAAAAAATAACTACAAAAGTGAAATGCATCATTGCTAGACTTACATATTCAACTACAGTAGTAAAGTAAATTCAGCATTTACTTTAAAATGTATTATTTTCACTCCACATATGTTTAAGAATCATTTGCTGAGTTCCTCTTTTGCACCAGACACTGTTCTAAGATTATCACTGGTAGTAATCTTCCTACCAGCCCTCAGGGAATTCACAATCTAGCAGGGAAGACAGACACAAACAATTTCACCACAGGTGATGTGGGCTGTAACAGAGGTACAGGAAAGACAAAGCAAAATGGACAACTCCTTTGAGGAGGTCAAGGAGAAAGCATTATAGGATCAAAGTGTTTAGGCTCATTCATCTCTCACTTTTAACAAATGCTACTGCTAACATGATGACACCCACCTTACAGGAATTTAAGAAATAAAATAAAAGCACCTATCACAAAGCCCATTACAAAGCAGAAACAAAGATATTGCTAGCACCTGTGCAATACCCTTATATATGGCTAAGCAAAATGGTTTTTTTTGTATGTTTTTTAAAGATTTATTTTTATTATTTTTTTGACAGAGAGACAGACAGAGACAAACAGAGAGAAGGGGGAGGGCCCAGAGCAGTCTCCATAGTTGACAGCATCAGTTTTCCATATAGTTTCACTCTATAGATGGGCGCAGGGCTGGGCAGGGCAGGAACTGGGCCGGGCAGGAACTGGGCTGGAAGCCTCCCCGGCAAGAACTGAACTGGGGTTCAGCATATGGGTCCTCCTGGGCCGGAACCAGGATTCGATCCCTAGTCTCCGGGGCTGCAAAGTGAGCGCTTAACCCACTGAGCCATCCCAGCTTCCCCCAAATGGGGTATTTATAAAATAAAAAAAATTAGAGCCCAAAGAGATCTCGGTATTCACGTACCTCTAGCCCATGCCTTTCACACATGGAGAAACTGAGGCCAGAACTTAGGTTACTTGTCTGGGACACAATAAGTAAGTGGTAGAACCCAGGCTGAATATCAAGTTCTAATAATCCCATCACCTTTCCCTAAGCAGAGTGCCCTGTTTGGATAAAGAGGAAAAGGCACCATTAAGGAGAGAAGAGGGAATGCAGGCCCTTTACAACTGTCCAAGGGCCAGGAGGAACAAAGAGCCCTGAGACGCATTTAAGCAGACCTAAAAGCTTCCCAGCTCTGCCGTACCCTCTGAGCCAAAGAAAAACCCTACGCCTCCCCGCACCTCCCCCAAAAATTATGTTTTCAAAAATAAAGTGGTAGTTGCCAAGAAATTATCCATTCTTCCCAATCTGAAAGAACAAAAAATTCATACTTAAGCAGTCTAGATGTATCCCATGCTGCCACCTGGCTAACTAAGTCTGTGAAATGAAGGTACCAGCAGGTAACTTGCCTATACATCGGAATTGATGTGAGGATTACAGGAGAATCACCATGACAGTTACTGGTAAAGTGCAAAATGTTAAATGAACTCAAGTTACTGTTAAACGGAATTTCAATCTCCTATCAATTCTACTTATCTATTTTCCCCCTCAACTTTTAGAGGGAACATTGTTATACCACCCTAATCCATCCCTCATAATTTCATTTTCTCTACTTTCCTTCAAAAGCCCCCCAAACACACACACTATTTAAGAGCCCTACTAGGTAGCACCATATAAACAGCAAACATGTCAACACAAGGCTTTTGTCAAAAACCAAGTTGTATATAGTAGAGGACAGCTTCTATCTACCAGAGCAAGCCAGGGGAATGCTAAGGTATACGGAATAAGTAATGCACAGCTCCACATGCCCTGGGGAAGCACAATACCTGCTGGGGCCCCCTCCTCACTTCCCCAGCATCAATCTTCCTTCTGCCTTTGCTATATGCCATCTGTGTGGTTTGAGCACTTGTTTAAGAACACAGTACACTTCTAGCCCATCACAACTTTATTAGTTCTATAATTTGAAACTGTAGTTCCACTCATTTCTTTCTGTAGTGTCGTCACCTTTAAAACCTAATTCTCCTAACCAGAATTATAAAAGAAAACTCTAGGGAAAGCTGGGATGGCTCAGCGGGTAAAGAGCTCGCTTTGAAGGCCCGAGGACCAAGGATCGAATCCCGGCCCCGGCCCATGCGGACCCACACCCCAGTTCAGTTCTTGCCGGGACCTATGTGGGAGGCTCCCGGCCCAGTTGCTGCCCTGCGCAGCCCTGTGCCTGCCTGTGGAGTGAAACTATATGGAAAACTAATGTCAACTATGGAGACTGCTCTGGGCCCTCCCCCTTCTCTCTGTCTCTCTCTGTCTCTGTTCCTCTCTGTCAAAAATCAATAAAATAAATCTTTAAAAAAACAAACAAAAAACCTCTAAGCTACTTTCTCAAACCACAACCCCTACTCACACAAAACCACAAAGAATACCCAACATCAAGCCAGATTACTCACCATTACCTTTGCATGTGAGATCTGGATTTTAGTTCTGCACTTTTAAGTTTTATTATGATCCCTTCATCCAATGAGAAATTACTCTTTGCTTACTGATAGCTGCTGAGGATACAGACCTGTGTAAAACTTCACTCCAGCAGTGCAAGAACAGGGAACTTAAATAAATAACTATACTACAAAGAGAATGAGAGCTAGAATATAGGCGTGAACAATTCAACAGTAACTGACTTGATGAGGGAAGAATGCTTCCCAACATGACATCTGAGCTGAACTTGAAGGATAAGAAGGATCTTATTGGGTCAACTGTAAGTGGGTATGAGCATACTCCTCCCCATGGGAACAGCTAAGGAGTGACAGGCACAGAATCATGAAAGATAAATGTGTTGTAGAGAACCGTAAGTACCTCATCTGCCTGGAACAAATGGTGGAGGAGTGGAGAAAATGGGACAAGAGAGGCAGCCAAATAATGAGTGATCAGTGTGCTAAGCTCAGATGTTTTAACTCTATCCTGTAGGCAATGGAAAATAATATTAAATTTGTATTTCTGGAGAATTATTTTGGCAGTTATGTAAAAACAAATTACACAATGAAAGTTGTTAAGATGATGCTCCAGTGATCCAGGAAACAGCATCTAAGCTAAGACTGAGGAAACCAAGATGCAAAGGAAGAGAGACTCAATAAATATTTAGGTAAAATGTATAGGATTTGATAATGAATTGGATTGTGGAAGTAATGAAGAACAAAGTTCCCAGGTTAATGGCAAGCAAAGGTCAGACAATGGTGCCATTAACTTAGGGTTTTCCAAAGACAGTAGAAAACGAATGAAACACAAGCTCTTAACTTTTAATGTGTTTGTACTGAAGTGACTACTGTGTGACATGCAGGTAGAAAATCAAGATGGTTGGAGATGTGCTACTGAACAAGAGTCTGGGTTTCCATGTTAAGATTTGGAACTATTTCACCAGAGTGTTACTTGAATCTATCAAAATAGATGACACCCCAGGCACACAGAGTAAGAAAAATGTTTACAAGATACCCCCAAGCAGCAAGCAAGGAACTTATTTTATAAAGGAGCCTGGGAAAGTTCAGCATAAGAGAAAAAATCAGCAAACCAAGAAAGTATCACCAAAAGAGAAAGAGTCAAGCTGGAGGAGTAGACAACAGGGACAAAGGCAAATTGCTTCAGCATAAAGAAGGTTTTAAAGTTGTCATGAAAAGATTGTCAGGAACCTCAATGAGCGAGTTTACTGGGTGGTAATAGAAAAAAACAACTGATTACAAGGATCAAAACCACAAGAGAAGGGTTTAATCTGGGATAGCAGGAGGAACACCTTCTTTAGAGACCAAAGACAAGGTAATTGGAAATATACTTGGGCTAGGAGATAAAGGCATTTAAGGAAGCTAGAAAGACAGGAGTGCATCCAACCCACTGTTCTCCATCCCAAATAGCTTTGATAACTTTGGAGCATTCAGAGGAGGAGGGAAAGAGACTAACTAAAAAGAAAGGGAAAAAATTTCAAGAAAATATGGTCAATCTTCTAGGACATATTCAATGATAATTCCCTTAGCATTTGTCAACATGATTCAAAACAGGTTAAACTAAACAATTTTTTAAAAGATTTATTTTATTGTTTTTGACAGAGACAGACAGAGAGGGACAGAGAGAAAGAGGAGGGCCCAGAGCAGTCTCCATTTTTATACAGCTTGACATGGTTTCATTCCACAGAGGTGGGCGGGAAGCCGCACAGGGCGGGAAGCCACACAGGACGGGAACTAGGCTGAGGGCCTCCTGCATGGGAGGCACGCTTCCTGGAGCGAGGGGCCGAACCAGGGGGTGAGAACTGAACTGGGGGCCTCCCGCATGGGAAGCACACCCCAGTTCAGCACATGGGTCTGCATGGGCTGAGGCTGGGATTCAATCCTCAGTCCCCAGGGCTGCAATGCGAGCACTTAACTCACTGAGCCATCCTGGCTTCTGCTAAACTGAGTAATTTTCAACATGTAAAGTCACTGATGTTTTAAACTTTTCAAACTTTGAGATTGCCCATATAATCTACCTTCTAATATATCAACTTGATTTACAAATCAGTATCTATTAAATTAACCAGAAGAATATAACCAAATGAATGCCACCTTTATATCAGTATAAAGGCAGAAAAGAAGTTAAAAAATAACTCACTGAAATCACAAGGTTTGGAGAAGAGTGTTTTGTTTTAATCACAGTGTATGTTAACAGCCTGGCTAAATGTATTTCATGACATAGAATAACTATAACTATAATTCCTATTCTTAAACTGTGAAGCCTGTGTCTCAATAAAATGTCAGTTTAGCAGACAAGACAATGAAGGCCACCGTCACCACCAGAACCCTATAAGAATCTGTGAAAGGTTATAAAACAAAACTCCTTTTATAGAGTTGAATCCTTTCCAGGGTGGGCCCTTAAGATATTCTGACAGTACACACAAATACTATCTCTGGAACAAACCCAAAAACACACAGCTGCAAGACATCTTCCACTGAAGTTGTAAATGACTCAATAGCCGCTCTTCCTTTGCGCAAGAGAGTCTATAAAAGCCAGAAGCAGAGCAATTTTCCCCTACGAACCACTTTCTCCTGATCCAAATTGTACCTTTATTAAAAAAGTATAATGGACAGCATGGCCAGTAAAAGTTCAGAATAAATTTGTAAAAGAAAATGTAAATAAAACTTTTTTAAAAGTATGTATATGTGGTTTTCATTAAGAAAAATCCCCAACTAAACCAAAACTATCCTGAAATACATAGAGATACATATTTTTTAAATTATAACCCATCACCATCACAAACAGAAAATTTGGATTTGCCTTAACAGAATTTTTTTTTCCAAGCCTCTAAAGAGGAACAGTGACCAAAAAATATTTAGATAATTAGTATCAGTATTCTCAATACTGATGTATTTTGAACTTATGATATCTGGATATTTATAATAGCTAAGAATAAAAATGGCAAAGACATTTGAAATCAATTATGAATAAATCCAACATAAGAAAAACAATTCAGGTAACTAAATCAATGCTTTATTTGTGATGTTTTCCCTGATGTAGTTTCAATTACGTTTCTATAGCAACACCAACAAATACTCTTATACAAATACTTTTGCAGCCAAGATGAAAACCAATAACCACTTCTCTAGTTCATTTCTATTATGGATTCCAACAAAAAATCAGCCTTCCTAAACTTCATTCCAGACAGATGCTGCGGCTTAAACACATAACAGTTGCACTTAACCACAACTGTTAGATATACTCAACTTCTTCAGAAGGGAAGTTAATGACAAAAAAAAGTACAAGTCCATTACATCTTTGATTAAAACTCACTCTGAACAACAAAAGAAGACACTAGAGGGAAAGAAAGTAATTACTAACAAATGACTTACTTGAAAAATTATCTCAATCTAGAGAAATAATAGAACACTAAAAACTTTATGCCAAAATAAAATTTAATATTCTAAAACCAAAATAGTGAATTTCTTTGCATTTTAGACATGTTTTTAAAATCTTTTTTTGGTGCTCTTGTTTTGAAGCAAACAAAATATTTTACTAATAGGAATAAGCCTGCTTATTTAGTGAGCAAACTCTCTGCTGAATGCTTTACAAACATTCTTATTTATACCGCAAATATTTGCACAGCAAGTATTATCAAGTTCATTCTATACATGAATAAAATGAAGCTCAGGGAAATGAAATAACTTCCCTTTAAAAAGCACTGAATGCAAAGCAGCACAGTAGTTAATTGTCAGTCCTGAAGTTAGACAAACCTGAATTCAGATCTTGACTTAACCCCTACCAACTATGTATGAGGTAGATACCTGAGATTTTAATCCAATTCTACTTTGTTTGAAATATGTTCTTAACATTACACTATATGATGCTTATGTAACCTCCCAGTCACAGCTGAACAAACTCCAAGGACAGCCTCTACATAACCCTTCTCCCCTATCCAGGCTTCACATTTGCACGTGGACTCTTGCATATTAGTTAGGCCTTTACTCAACTATTTTCTACTCTAACACAATAAATTTTCCCCAAAATATGTTTTAGGACTGCATAAGGAAAACTGGAACACAACCAAAAAATCTGGATCTTTCTATCTTTCAAACACATAACGTACATCAACAGACACTTAACCTGGCATTTACTGTTAATGCCAGATATACCACACCATGCCTTTCTTCACAGCACTGAGAACCATTTGGGGAGAACAGAGAAGTGCAAAATGAATAGCAAATGCTTTAACTTGTGAGTTAACTGTAAATGCATGAGAAAAGTATATACCTATGGATCCTACTTATACATATACAGCGATCCCTCGTTTTTCGCGGTTAATGGGGACCAGAACCTTCCGCGAAAGCTGGAAAACCGCAAAGTAGGATTTGCCCCTAGGAATTTTCGTGTATGTGGGTACAAGAATGTTTTAAATATGTAAGCAGTTTTGCGGATGTTTGCTTCCTCTTTCTTGATGTACCGCACTATAGATTCATTCACCCCGTAATGGCGTGCCACAGATGCATAACTTCTGCCCTCTTTGATCCTATCTAAAAGTTTCACTTTTTGGCTGATGGTCATCATCTTCTTCCTCTTGGGCGCCCCGGAGGAAGCTTTCGCAGGGGCACAGTGCTTAGGCGGCATTATAAGGGCTTCATTAATAAAAAAAGTGATCGCTTAAACAAAACAAGTGATCGCCAACACAACACTAAAATACAGTATGCGAGACAGTCAACATCATGGACAAGACTGGCGAGATACAACAAGAGAAGATGCTAGGTGAGGCTGCGATGATGCGCAGACAATCGACTCACAGCGATAAATCCACTCGTGCTCTCATGGGTCAATGTTGCACCGGAAACCAATCACGTGCCTTTATGAGAGCCCATGGGATGGACTCTGAGTCAGCTCATCTCTTTGTTTGACATGCAGGGATCCTTCTCTCTCGCGCATCCACATGAAACAACGCTCCTTTCCGCCATGTGGCTGCCGACATGGTTGTATTTTTTCATTTTTATTTTTTGACGAATATTTTGGGGAAACCCGCGAAGCACTGAAGCCGCAAAACATGAAGCGCGAAGTGGCGAGGGAACGCTGTACCAGATTTCCTAGAACAGTTCTGATCTCAAGTATTCTGTCCCACTGCCTCCTTAAAGGAAACACATTCCAGATCACACATAACTTTTCTTTAAGTGAGAGAGTCATCAGATTTAGGGGTTTCGAACTAAGAGATAATTAGCGAGAGTGATAAATCATAGAAGAAACTTGAACAGACTGCAAGAAAGGATAGATTGTTGTTAGTGGGAAGGAGAGACAGGGACATTCAAAATCCTTGGAACAGTCCTTGGGCAGAGTAAAGCAGCAAGATGTATAAGATGTTCTTCTGGAAGATACAGGGGAATGGGAACTGGTGAATGGGACAGTGTGGATTGACCATTATCACTGGATCAGTCACTTACAAAGAACAAGTCAGAGAAACTGCTTAAATATGATAGTTGTAAATACTGTTGAGGACTTCAATGGCCAGGATAGGGACTTTGGGCCAAAAACAGATAGATGAGCTCTCCTAAAGACTTCTTTTTCTTTGTAACAGCTTTATTGAGACACCACATAAGTCACCCACTTAAGTGTACAATTCAGTGGTTTTTAATATAGTTAGTTGTACAAACATCACCACAAACAATTATAGAACATTTTCATCAACCCAGAAAGAAACCCTAAACATCCTACTTCGTTCTACATGAAGCCTCATATCAAAAACAAAGACGTCAGAAAAAACTACAGGCCAATATTACTAATGAATCTAGAGCAGGGGTTTCCAAACTACGGCCCACGGGCCGGACGCGGCCCGAGGCCCTCTCATCCAGCCCGCGGAGACCTTTTTGTCTTAATAAAATAATATTAAATAAATAATTAAAAACAACATCTATGTTTTGATTCTTTTTTATTTGGACCTCAAGTGTGTAGTCAGCCTCCAAACTGCTGTTTGATAGTTTGGAGACCCCTGATCTAGAGCAAAAGTCTTCAACAAAATACTGGCAAACCAAATCCAACAAGATATTAACAGGATCTTACACCATGACCAAATAAAATTTATTCCAGGAATACAAGAATGATTCAACATATGAAATCCAATTAATATAATAAATCACATTAACAGAAGGAAGAGAAAAATACATGACAATCTCAATGGACAGAAAAGGCATTTGACAAAAACCAACAACCTATGATAAAAATATTCAACAACCCAGAAATAGAAGGGAACTTCCTCAACATGATAAAGGGCATCTACAACCCACAGCTAACATTTTTAATGGTGAAAGAATGAAAGCCTTTTCCCTAAGATCTGGAAGAACAAAGAATATCCCCTCTCACCACTTCTATGCAATGTTGTACTTAAAAGTTCAAGCCAGGGCAACTAAGCATCCAGGAAAAATGAAGGGAAAGAAGTTAAACTATCTCTATTTGCAGATGGCATGATCATGTGTGTGTGTGTGTGTGTGTGTACATTTATGTATAGGTATTATATAAAAACACAGGAAAGAAAGCTCATAAAGGAGTTTAGCAAGGTTGCAGAATTTAATATCAACATACATACACAGTTGACTCAGTTGTAAACTCAGTTGTATTCATAAGCAATAAATAATCCAAAAATAATAATTCTACTTGGCATCAGAGAATAAAATACATAGAAATAAATTTAACAAAGAAACCACAAGACTGAAAACTACAAAACATTGTTCAAATAAATCCAAGTTTATGTAAATAAATTCATGTTCATGAATTCAAAGACTTAATATTGTTAAGATGACAGTAAACCCCGAATTAATCGGCAGATTCAACGCAATCTCTATCAAAATTGCAACTGCCTTTTTTAAAAAAAATAAACAGGCTAATCCTAAAATGTATATAGAATTGCAAGGGATCCCAGATAACCAAACTAATACTGAAACAGAAGAATAAAGTGAGAGATTTCGTACTTCATGATTTCAAAACTTACTACAAAACTAGGGTAATCAAAACAGTGTGGCACTGGCATAAAAATAGATATACAAATCAGTGGAACAGAAGTGAGTCCAGAAATAAACACATACATCTATAGCCAACTGATTATGACAAAGGTGCCAAGTCCATTCAATGGGGAAAGAATAGTCTTTTCAACAAATAGTACTGGGGCAACTGAATATCCACATGCAAAATTATGAATCTGAACCCTACCTCACAGCATATGCAAAAAGTTAACTCAAAATGGATAAAAGATCTAAAATGTATGAGCTAAAACTAGTGAAGCTCTTTGAAGGAAAGAGGTGTAAACCTTCATGACTTTGGATTTGGCAATACATTCTTAAATATGACACCTAAAACAAAGCAACAACAAAAAAAAGGATGAATTGGACTTCATCAAAATTTAAAACATTTGTGAGTCAAAGAACACTATCAAGAAAATAAAAAGACAACCCACAGAATGGGAGAAAGTATTTGTAAACCATATTTCCAATAAAGGTATCTAGTATGCAGAATATAAAAAATCACAGCTCAACAACAAAATAACAACCCAATTAAAAAATGGGCAAAGGTCCTCTGCCCATTTTTTAACTGAATTGTTCATTTTCCGTTGTTAGCTATTAGCCCCTCATCAGAGGCATTGTTTGCAAATATTTTCTCCCATTCAGTTGTTTACCTCTTTGGTTTGTTAATGGTTTCTTTTGCTGTGCAGAAGCTTTTTAGTTTGAGATACTCCCATTCATTTGATTTTACTTTTACTTACCTTGTCTTTGAGGTCAAGTTTGTAAAGTCGCCTCTGAACCCAAGTTCTATAAATTTAGGACCTGAACACACACTTCTCCTATGAAGACATACAAATGACCAAGAGATATATGAAAAAAAAAACACCAAAAAAACCCCAATGATATACCACCTCACACCTGTTAGAATGGCTATAATCAATAAGACAAGGAATAACAAGTGTTAGAGACACCATGGAGAAAAAGAAACTCATACACTGCTGGTGGGAATGTAAATTGGTACAACCACTGTAGAAGACAGTATGGAAGTTCATCAAGAAATTAAGAATAGAATTAGCCTATCGACCCAGCAATCCCTCTTCCGGGTATCTACCCCCTAAAATTTGAAAACCTTAATCCCTGCCCCAATGTTCATCACAGCACTGTTCACTGTGGCCAAGTCATGGAAACAACCAAAGTGTCCTTTGAAAGATGACTGGATAAAGAAGTTGTGATATATTTACACAATGGAATATTATTCAGTGATAAGAATAAAACATTGCCATTTGCAACAACATGGATAGACCTTGAAATCATCATGTTAAGCAAAATAAGTCAGACAGAAAAAATCAAGAGCATGGGACTTCACTTATATGTGGAATATAATATTGAAAGTAACAAACAAAAACTCATGGGGGTTAGGAGAGGAGGGAGGGAGGGGGCATCAAATATATGGGGATGGAAAGAGAACTGATCTGGATGGTGAGCACATAATGCAACACATAGATGATGTGATGTAGAATTATATGGAACATCTGTAATTTTTATCAACCAATGTCACCCTAATATATTTAACAAAAAAAGAAAAGAAAAAAAAATTGGGAGAAGTACTTGAAAAAACATTTTTTCAAAGAAGTTATAGCCTACCATTACAGGAAAAGATGCTCAACATCATTAGTCATTAGCATAATGCCTACAGTTAATAATACTGTATTGTATACTTAAAATTTGCTAAGAAAGCAGATCTTAACCATTACTATCAAAAGTGGGAATCACTTCACAGTGTATATGTGTATCAGATCATGTTGGTTGTACACTTTAAATGTATTATTATTTTGTCAATTATATCTCAGTAAAGCTAGAGAAAAATAGGCTCATGAGGAAATAGCAGTAAAAATGACAAACAAGGGATGGACATTAAATAAATTTCAGAGAAAAACATTCATAGAGGTTGATGTCTAAGTAGATAGCAGATAATGAAGAGGCATAACTAAAAAATAATGCCAAGGTTTCAAGCCCACAAGACTAAAAGAATCTTCAAGGTTTGGGAACTTTTAGGCCTACTGAGTTTGAAGTGATGATGTGCCATTTAAATTCTTAGGATTATAGAAATCACAGCTCAAGATAGTAATTTGGGAGTTGCCCCAGAAATTAGAATGGATGTCCCTTAATTCTAGCATTTCTTACTATTATTCATCTTTGACCTAATTTCCAAAAAAAAAAAAAAAAAGGTGACTATTCTTGAAAGCTTTGGTAACACAATACAGACAAAGCATCATAAATGCCAGGATTTCCTAAAACGGGGAGTAGGGGGTAATTTGACTGGCAGGACATCCAAAGGGGATAGAACTGCATAAATGTGCATACAAGAACAGAATTGAAGGCACTGTAAAAACTAAACACAGCAGATGAAATCTACCTATTCAAGCAAGTATAGAGCAACCTACATGCGTTCAATGGGAAAATATTCGGAAGTCTCAGTATCAGGCTAATCCACCAAAAGAACACTGGCTACATATCAGCTCAGGAGTTTGAACTAAATACTAAGAACAAAAGACAGGAAGCCCAATATCAGATCATTTGTTCATTCATCAAATAATTATTGAGAACCCATTAAGTACCAGACAATTGTGAACACTGATGCAATAACTGCCTCTGTGAAGCTTACAACCTGATAGAAGAGAAAGGCAAGTAAAGAGTCAATTGGGGAGGGGTGCAGTTGTTTGAAGAGCACATAGAAGGTCTATCTAACAGGGGGGAAGGGGCACCACGGAAGGAAGAACATCCAAGGAAGGCAAACCTGAGGAACTTAGATCTAAATTGAGATCTGAGAGTAGAATATGCCTAGCAACATGTAAAAAAAAGTCTATACGGTAGATAAGGGAACCCCTGACACATGGTGAGCAGGGAAACACGACTACGGTATAAGTGAAAAATCTAGAACGGCATGAACCTTATATGGCAAAAGCTCTAATACATTAAAAATTTGGGCCTCTTCTGCAAAGCAAAGTGGTATCATGAAAGGATTTTAAGCACAAAACCAAAAAACTTTAAAACCACTACTTTGACTACAATTTGAAGAACAGACTGGAAACAACCAAAGTGTCCTTTTATAGATGACTGGATAAAGCTGTGGTACATGCACACAATGGAATACTACTCAGCTATTCCACTGGACCTTAAAATCATCACAGTAAGCGAAATAAGTCAGACTGAAAAAAATCAAGAAACATATGACTTCACTTATAGGTGAAATATAAAACTGAAAGTAACACAGAAACAAAAACTCAAGGACACAGTCAATAGTTTAGTGGTTACCTGAGGGTAAAGGGGAAGGTGGGTGGGAGAATGGCGGAGGGTGGAAGAGTTGGGAGGAGGCATCAACTATATGGCGATGGAAAGAGAACTGACTCTGTCTGGGTGGTGAGCACATCATGCAACACATAGATGATGTAATATAGAATTGTACACCTACAACCTACGTAATTTTTACGAACCAATGTCACCCCATTACATTTAACAATTAAAAAAATAAGAAAACTAGAGGAAGAAAAAACAGATAGAACATGTCATTTTATCCATACAAGGATAGCTGTATAATGTTTAAACAAAACATTAATAAATGGGTAGCCACAGCCTCTGCTCCATCTGGCCCAAGGAGAATTCCGTCTTTGTAATTTTAATTATAAAGGCAGTCTGACTGACTCACTGTGGAATGGGCTGAGCTACTAGTTACTAGAGAAAAGAATAGACCCATAAAGAACAAAGAAAAGACTCAAGTTGAAACAGAGTGGGTGTTTACTTTGGGGGAGGAGATTGGTTAAAGGGACAGTATGAGGGCTACTGTGATGAGGAAAAATCAGGAAAAAATCAGAAATTGATGAAGAGAATTTTAAGTTCTGCTATTATAATGAAACTTGTTTTGATTTTCAAGAGACCAGTGTAAAAACATAAATGGCTTGTCAATTCTTTGTCAATGCTGGAGCTGTGTTTCTTTAGCTATCAGAGTTAAAATTGAATCAGGAGAGAGCTCAGCTTTATGCAGATTACAGAATCTGAATAGGGACGGTATCAGTGGAATGAAGTGGTTAAATTCAAGAAATAGTCAATTCATAGAATGGTAAGAATTCAGGGACTCATAAGAATTCAGGGACTCATGAGAATTCAGGGAGAAAGAAAGCAAAGATAAAGAAATTGTTCAAAGATGAAGAGTAATTGGGGATGCCAGGATAGCTCGGTGGTTGAGCTCTTGCCTCAGAATCACGAGGTCCAGGGTTTGATTCCTTGCCCCAGCCTGTACAACCCCATATGCTGAACTGCAGCACAGCAGGACAGCTTAGTGGCGAAGGTTCTCACCTTCCATGAGGGCCCCCAGTTCAGTTCCTGCCCCACATGGCCCCACATCCACCTGTGTGAAATGAAACCATATTACAACTAACGATGTACAACTATGAAGAAAGACTACTCTGGGCCCTTCCCCTTTTCTCTTTCTTTCTCTTTCTTTCTCTCTGTCTCTCTGTCTCTCTCTCTCTCTCTCTCTCCCCTTCTCTCAAACAATAAAAAGATAAAGAGTAATTGTGTGTATATAACAAAATTATTCAGTGAAATAGTTAACAAAGAGAGAGGAGGAGGTTTGGAGACAAGTTAATGCGTTTAATTTAGATTGTAACAATAAAACAAAGAATAACAAATAAATCAGTAGTAGAGATAACATGAATCAAGAGAAAACTACTCAATTGAGAGGAAGATCGAATAGAAGAAAAATAAACAGCAGCTGGGACAAACAGAAAACAAAAAGCAAGATGGTACTGAACCACACTAATAAATAGATTAAGTGTAAATATTCTAAATATACCTATTAAAAAATTGATTCGGGGAAGCTGGGATGGCTCAGTGGGTTAAGCGCTCGCTTTGCAGTCCCGGCAACCGAGGATCAAATCCCGGCCCCCGAGGAGCGAATCCCGGCCCCAGCCCGTGTGGACCCATATGCTGAACTGGGGAGTGCCCCCAGTTCAGTTCTCACAGGGTTGACACTCCGGCTCAGTTCCTGCCCCGTGCAGCCCCGCGCCCACCTGTGGAACGAAACTATGTGGAAAAACCAATGATGTGCAACTGTGGAGACTGCGCTGGGCCCTCCTTCTTCTCTCTGTCTCTGTCTCTGTATCTCTCTCTCTCTGTCAAAAACAATAAAAATAAATCTTTAAAAAATAGATTGTCAGATTGAGTAGGAAAACAAGACCCAATTAATTCTATGTTGAATACAAAAAAAGCTACTTTTAATATAAGCACTGGGAACAAAAAAGTGGTATAAAGAAGCAAATTGTGATATACATGATAAATTGTGATGGCAAAGCAAAGAGATGGCAGAGATATCAGAAATGAGATGCTCTGTTTAGTACAAAAGAAAGGGGGAGAAAGTCTAGAAATAGAACTCAAAATAAGTGTGGTTGATGTACTATACTTATGGTATATAAATGTCCTGAAGGTGCTTACCACCTAATTATACAAGTACATTATAGTTACTAAACTGTACAATCTTGGTGCAAAGACCATGACTTGGAAACATCAGGCTTTGAACCTAAATTATGTCAATTTTGTAATAACTCCTTTCCTACCCTAGTTCTTCTTCCCCCTTCTACTAGGATAGCAACGTGCACCTCCATGGCTATATTCTCTTCCACACCCAAACTAAACAGGATGCTAATATGAGGGGTGGGAAACTTAAGAAATCTATGTGTTACATCAAGTATGCACTTACAGGAGCTTTACAGTTTATCAAGCCTTCACCTCTTTCCAACTGCATTCATATTTAATAAATTTAAGCTAAGAAATTTTCAACAGATCTAATTCATGTTTCATAAAGTAGAAAGCTCATGTTGAGTATCACTATTTTCTTTTGCCTACCTTCATAAATCTAATGCTATAATTTATTTGTTCCTTGACTCCCAGATGCCTATATTCTTTAAAATAGCAATGTGCAATGCTATCTGAACTTCACCACATATGCATTTCTGTGAGTTGTTAAGGTTTGAAATTATGGCCAAAAAGTCACTATGGACATTTTGGGAGGCCCTGCTAATTACTAAGGAAGGTGGGAACAATATAAAAGATCCATGTAAGCTCAACATATTATCTTTGTTTTATTCCTCTTCAGAGATAGTCTTAGGGGAAGGGGGGGAAGAATAAAAAATATTTGTTTCAAGCTCTTGAGAAGACTGTGAAAAGGTCACATCCATGGCTATCATTTGTTTCTCTTGGATCTAAATACACACCCACCCATTGGCTTCAGAAAAGCCCTTGGACAGAAACCCTAGGACACTGATACTTCCTGGAAATTCCAATTAAAAAAAGAAAAAGAAAGAAAGAAAAAATCCTTTCCATGAACAGCCAGTAGCAAATAATGCGAATATTCTTATGAATTAACATCAGTTTTTAAAAATCTAGTCTTACATAAGTTATACTCATTCATTCAACAAGTATTTCTTAAGCAACTATTAAAAAAGATGATTTACAAAAGAATTCTTCTGACACACTTGAGTCACAGTAAGATTCCATGAAATATTATGCAAAACGAGTCAGTAAGAAAAATGTACAGTGATCCCTCGTTTTTCGCGGTTAATGGGGACCAGAACCTTCCGCGAAAGCTGAAAAACCGTGAAGTAGGATTGGCCCCTAGGAGTTTTCGTGTATGCGGGTACAAGAATGTTTTAAATATGTAAACAGTATTCATACTTTACTCATTTAAGACAAAAATTACAACAGTATACGTATTTACTTAAATGTGTCAGTGCTAATTAATAAGGTTAATTACAAAACCTTATACAGTAATAAACATTAATCAACATTGCTTTCTGAGAGAGGCGAAGAGTCTTGTGTTG